>OZ023319.1:110000-162000 GCA_964007375.1 Ophion obscuratus | reverse complement strand
GATTTTTTTTCGTCCTCTTTTCACCCATGAATTTTACGCTTGATAATTTCTAAATAAACCTCGCGAAACCTCTAGCTGGCCAATGAATATTTGGTGGCCTCGCTCGAGAGCTTCGAAATTTCCAATTTGCGCCAATTTTTCTTCTACTCTTCTCACTCATAAATTTGAGGCATTGTAAAATTTTCAAAACAATTAATCCTTTTTCCTTTAGAAACAGATTTTTCAAATTTACCTCACATTTCTAACCCAATGATTATAATCTTTGTTCTCATAAAATAATTATTTAAAGCTCTGGTTCGCAAACAAAATTATAGGTTGTTTTATTCGTATAACTGAAATGGCGTCTGTTTTCCGCGCATCGTAATGCGTCCAACAGTTGGTCTCGTTAGTCAAACTACGGACCAATCATATTCGTCGTATTATTCGTATTCGTCATATTAGACTCGCTCGTTACTCTGTAACGAGCGACGCCATAATACAATAATACATAACATTACATAATAACAGATATTGTCTAATTGGTGTTTGTTACAAATTATTATAATAAATTATTCAAAAAATGTAACACTTCGCTGCTTATCTTGTTTTTATACTACCCGGAATTATAGTGCATGCGAGATTTATTTTTTGGCAGAAATTCGGAATTTCGAAAACCTTGAGCGACCACTAAATATTATTTGGCCGACTAAAGCTCTCGCGAGGGTTGTTTAAAAATTATAAAGCGAAAAATCCATGGGTGAGAAATGGACGAAAGAAATTGATTTTTTAATGAAAATTTGAATTTTTGGGAGGCTTGAGCGACCTCTCAATATATTTAACCGCTCGCAGCTTCAGCGACAATTTTTTTTCTTTCTTTTTCTATAAAGGTCATTGGACGGTGAGAAAAAGGATAAAAATGATAAAAATAGAGCTCAAAATTGTGCAACCCTACTGCACACGTACGGGTTATTATTTATTGACCGCGAGCAGCGGCGGGTGTCGGGATAACTTGCCGATACACGAATCGGGTTTTGAGCGGTCGAGCAGCCAGCGATCGTCTCGCTTTACGGGGCACGTCGAACGGTTCCACTCGACATAACTCCCCGCGTCTACTCGGCGTAATCGAATCCCTTCCAAGAGAAACGGGCGGCTGGACGAATGGAACAGCTGATGGCGCAAAGAGGAAGAACGCGCGAACTCAAAGAGTGAGAGAGAGAGAGAGAGAGAGAAAGAGAGAACAAGGTGCGACAGCAGGCTAGCGAAGATTACAAAAACGCCAGGGGTCGCGAACCCCTGGCGCGATTATTGGCTGACTCGTTCATACGTGCGCGCGTTTCATTTATCGTTAAAGGTCACTTATTTCCGGGACTGGGATCGGTACGCGTAAAAGCACGTTGATGCGTTTCAAAACGTGCTTGAAGAGCAGTACCCAAGTACTCACCCCGCGAAGGATCAGAGTGAAGCCCGATCAGTAAGGACGCGCTTACATACGATTGTCGCAAAAATGTTGCAACGACGCGAAGTTGCCGATGCGTGAGGTCGAACCGGCTCACGAACACCCTTTCAAACGTGTCGAGATGTACGTACGTGATAGACTTACCGAGATGAGAAGGGAAGTACAGTTCTCGTAGATAAAAGAGCCACGTGCGCGAATGACTCGCGTATTGGAGAAAAAAGAGAGAGAGAGAGAGAGAGAGAGAGAGAGGGAGAGAGAGAGAGAGAGAGAGAGGAGAGAGAGGAGACAGAAAAAGGAGAGAGATAGACAAGTAGCAAGGTTTCGAGGAGCGATCCCGACGATTTGGCGATTCCGCGCGGCACTGACACCGTCAACGAGCGCTATCGCTTACCGTCACGGCCGTAATCGCCGCCGTCCAGATTCTGCGCCTTCGGCCGCTGCGCACCCTCGTCCGAGTCTCTTCCGATTTCGACCGTACGTCTCTCGTGCCTGCGGAGAAACATTCACACGCGCGCGCGTACCAAAGTCTCGTCCCGTAATTTCGATCGAGTAGGTATTCGTCAACGAGTCCCGTGCACAAGCGATCGAATTGGATTTTCATAAGTGTCCCTATACCGAAAGTCAGGCTCTCGTACATTGGATTATGATCGGAATTCTCCATTGAAGTCCCATGTACGAATCCCAAAAGATTTCCACACTATCCAAGAAAATCCGATACGATACTTGATCGATCCCATCGCATTCTGTTTGTTGTATTGGACAAACAAAATATATAGATATACAAAATGAGTGGATCATAAAAAGTATAAATTGCTCAAAAAAAGGATATCTTAAATCGATTTCAATGACATCATTGAAAATCCACTGGAATTATCGTTTGTTGGGGTTTGTTTGAGTCTGACCACACACGTACACGTTTACGGAAGGTGCAGGCTATGGTTGAACCGGCCGATTTTCTTCTCGTGACTCTTCATATATTAGGTGCACAAATAAGTTTTAGGACACTTCGATTTTGTATCATAACAGCTATTCTAAATTAATTCAAAGGTCCCGCTCACTTATCATAGATGGCGCTTGATATGTAGTATCGAAACGTAAAGGAGTCATAAACGTAACCTATAAATTCTGTAAATTAAACATGCAGACCGATAAGCTATTTATTAGACACTGCATTCGCTATGAATTCCATCAAGGAAAAAGTGTTAGGAAAGCGTGTGAATCGATATGTTCTGTTCTTGGAGACAACATTGTATCTAAAAGTACATGTGAGTATTGGTATAAGCGATTCAAAGAAGGTGATTTCGACGTTAGTGACCGTGAACGCACGGGGCCTCCTGTAAAGGTGGACGATCAGGAACTGCAAGCGTTGCTGGATGGAAACTCTTGTCAGACGGAGAAAGAACTTTCGGAACAGCTTGGAGTAACTCAACAAACTGTTTCTTATCGTTTAAAAGCAATGGGTAAGATTCGAAAAGGAACAAAGTGGGTACCACACTTTCTGACTCAAGAAAATAAAAACAGCCGTCTTAACATTTGTGTGAGTCTTTACAACAAGCAACATAGAAAGTCTTTCTTGTGGAAAATTGTGACCGGCGATGAAAAGTGGATTTATTTTGATAATCCGAAACGCAAATATCATTGGGTTGACCCCGGCGAGCCGACAACATCCACGCCAAAGCGCAATGTTCATTGTAACAAAGTCATGCTGTGCATATGGTGGGATCCCCCATGGAAATTTATATACGCAAAAATATACGGCAAATTTATTTTATTAATAATTGTAATATATGTGAAATGTATGCCATATATTGAAAATATATGTTGCATATATGTGCCAAATTCTAATTTTCGTAACGTTTTTATATACGACATGTATATGCGTGGTATTACTGTATATCACTGTACCATATATCAATGATATATGTAGCATTTACCCTGCATATATACCACATATATTTAGCATATATGTTGCATACACACTGCATGCATACCACATATATACCATGCCACAAACTATATTGAAAATATACTTACAATGTACTCAAAATACCCTCAAAATATACTACAAATGTATTTTAACTGTATTCGACTTATAATTGAAATATACTTTAAATGTATTTAAAGTACATCTAAAATATACACGATATATGTTCATACTCCGTTAAAAATATATTTGAAATATGTTCATACTACATTTAAAATATTATTGAAATATATTCAACGTGTATTTAAGATATACTTGAAATATATTTAAACTATACTTGAAATATTCTTAAAAATTTTGTTATGACGTTATTTACATCATTGCACCCTTTTACGATATTTTTTTCTTGTCCTTAATTACGATTATGGTGTTTGCGGTTCAAATATATTAATGGTTCAAATTAAAATGATATCAGACGCTTACACGCCGTAAGGTGGTTTCGAACCCGGGACCTCTGAGTGATGAGCTGGGACCTTCCCCACTGAGCTAGTTCTACTTGTTAAATTAACTTTCGTATCGTCTGCATATCGTACAATACACACAGTTAGTTTATTGAGAAATATGTGGATTTACAAGAGTAACTAACATTATCGGATCAATTACTTAATTGCGTTCGCATAGAGAGCGATAATCGAATAGAATTACGAGATTACATAACCTTCAATTTTTTTGTCCGATCATTTATTCCGGCTAGTGCGTCTAGGTCTTCGCGAGATACCGACTTGAAGATGTTTTTGATTTGCAACGTCATCTGTTACTCAAGTTGCTTAACCAACCATATTTAAAATATATAAAACATACATTCAGTTTGTATGTTTGATATATTTAAGATGTATCTTAAATGGATTTATATTTATATATCGTATAGGTTTTACTCTTGCCCAAAAATATAATTGGCATATCCAATTTTTCGAACCAATTATATTTAATACATGTTTTATATATTTTTCGATATATTTTTTATATATTTTATTTTCATGTGGGTGTATATATTGTTTATATGTAATAGTGTACTTTAACTGTAAATTAAGGTTTATTAAGTTTAACTGTAATAGTGTTTGTTCACAGCATATATTTCTTGTCAGGAATATGTATCAAAAATGTATGCGTCATATATGACGCGTACTTTTTTTATACATTTTTCTGACAAAAAAATAGATTGAAAATATATCGAAAATATATGCGTCGTATATGCCTCATATATGCATCATATATAGTGTTTATACGTAGCATATATTTTTTTGGTCAGAAAAATATATTTAAAATATATGGGTCATATATGCGTCATATATTTGGTGCATATATACAGAATATATACGTATTATTCTATTTTTCGTCACTATATATGCGAACGATATATATATACGTAGCATATATTTTCTGCATATATTTTACATACATAAATTTCCATGGGGGATATGAAAAGCGTACTGTATTATGAACTCCTCAAACCTGGTCAAACAGTTACTACCGATCGCTATTGTCATCAATTGATGCAAGTGAATCAAGAAATTGAGAAGAAACGTCCATTTTCTGGTAAAGGAAAACGTCCAGTAAAACTGCTACATGAGAACGCGCGGCCTCATGTGGGTAAACCGGTCAAGGATACGTTACTAGCGCTTGGATGGGAAGCTGTACCATACCCGGCGTATTCACCAGACTTAGCCCCGTCCGATTATCATTTATTCCGGAAAATGCAGAACGATTTGTCTGACGTGCGATTCAAAACATTTGAAGAAGTGGAAAAATGGGTCGCTAAATTTCTCACCTCGCAAGACGAAAGTTTCTTTGCGAAAAGCATCCGCGAGTTACCTGAGAGATGGCTGAAGGTCATTCAGTGCGATGGAGATTACTTCGATGAATAACTGTGTTTTACTTCTTTTTTAATAAATCTTGAATTTTTTGAAAACTGTCCTAAAACTTATTTGTACACCTATATATATTCGATTGGAATGTGGCAAAAGTTGTGGCAAATGGCATTCATCGGGAAACAGTGGAGGTGAATCCAATTGGGTCCCAATGAGGACTCCCTATGTATGTGCGGTGTCCCTGACAAATCCCTACAGAGATGGAGTGTCATCTCGGTACTCCCCGACAAATTTGTCCACGGGATCGCGAAAAGATATATTTTTTTTTATATCGAACAAATTCCGGTGTAGAATTTTTAATAAAAAAATGTCGAAAAACGTCAGAGGATATAGCTGGGTATCCACTTGGATTCTAATGTGGACTCGCATCGAGCGGCGTCCATGTCAAATTCCTATAGAAATGTGGTAAGATCTGAAAACTCTTGAACAAATTTCTGCACGGCTCGCGATGCTTTCTTTTCGTTTCCTCGTAAATGAAGTCTCTCATTTTTTTTATCGACATACGGTGCGCGACTCGATTCTTTGCTTTCGAAAAATAAACGCGATCGATCCACCCGAGCCTCTCCCCCAATCTTTCGTCCATTCGTCGAAATTATTCTTTCGACGTGTGACGAGACGCGTTCCTCCTCCTCCTCCTCCCAGACCTTTATCGCATGCAGCTAACAATTTGTCGGATACCTCCAAGAAAACCTCATTTCATCCGCTCATCACTTTATTGTATAAATATATATCACCGAATAAACTAATGACATAGGCTTAAATAGGAGGAGCGGAGAGAGAGAGAGAGAGAGAGAGAGAGAGAGAGAGAGAGAGAAAACATTTTTTAAACATATTCGTCGTTTCATCGGCAACATTCCGGATTCGTTTTTTCTCCGCTGTGAAAATATAATTAATTCGCGTTTCGCGATCCCCGAAGTGTGCTCGCTGCGCGATACAGTAGTACAAATGTATATATACATATGTATATGTGTGTGTGTGTGTGTGTGTGTGTGTGTGTGTGTGTGTGTGTGTGTGTGTGTGTGTGTGTGTGTGTGTGTGTGTGTGTGTGTGTGTGTGTGTATCTCTTTCCGGTAGTGTACTCGTTATCGCTAACAATTTAATTAGTGGGTTCGACTCCGGGCGTCGCATTGCACGCAGGTGAGATTCGAATGGTGGAAGAAGCGTACAAGCGGCGAGCAGCGAAACTTTGCGCTCTAACGCGCAAACGTCTCGCTCTCTCTCTCTCTCTCCCCTCCGCTTTTCTTCCGATAACGCACCGGCAAATAGCACCATTCGGAAATAATTATTAACCCGGTAGGCGCAAATCGAAAGGAAAAAGGCGTCCAGTGACGCAAGAGAGTCGTGTACGATTAAAAATATATACATCGTCGCGCGAGAAAAACAAAATCAACGAGAGGAAGAGGCGCGCGTCCCCCTATGGCAAGTGAGTGTTTTCGAAATCAGTATCGTATCGGTTGCCAGACCCCCGTTGTCTCGTCTCGCCGGTAGTAGTGCGGTCTGTTGTCCCGGAATACGGTAACGGCCGGAAATTGATTGTCCTGAATGTACTTGAGGGCCGCCCGTATCTGGAAAGGTCGCGAGTAGAGAGATCTTGCGATTCGTCGAGAGAAGTCGCGATATTTACCTGAGAGACAAAGTGCGGTGGCTCGACCTCGGGCGACGTCGAGAGATGTTGAAGTATAAACTGATCGGATTGAGCGAGCCAAAGATCCACTCCCCTCAGCGGGTCGTAGTTGAACGGTCCGATTCGCAGCAGTCCTAGAGTACAGTCGTAAACGTCGAGAACCTGCAGGAGGGGGGGGGGGGGGGGCAGAGAGACGAGTCCTTGGTAAACATTGCCCAATTTCCAAGTGAGAGTGAGAGAGAGAGAGAGAGGCGCAAGTGACGCGAGGACATACCTGCTGACCGCCGGTGAGGTGTCGCGCGGATCGTAGCGCCAGATCGGGACCCTTGTCGGGAAAGTTGGCCGGAAATATTTCACCGGTCTTTACGTTCAGACCGATACCGTTGATGATGGGCCAATGAATACCACCTCTCGCCGTTGTATTGAGCTCCCCGACGCAACAAAGAGTCAGATCTATCTCGATCGGTTGCTTGTGAAAGGCCGCTGCAACCTCGACAAATACCCACGATAAATATACACCTTTGCGTGTTATTTGGATTTGTTCGAAGGGGATACTTTTTCCACTCACACAAAATATTGTAGAAGAGCTCCTCGGAATAATTTCTAGGATCCGAGTAACCGCCGACCAGTCGAAGCTCGGTGCGTCCCTCGGGATATCCGAGAGCCAATTCCGTCACCCTCTGAACCATCGCGGTTGCCGCATCCTCGGTACCGGCACCGTCCAAATGAGCCAACGCCATTGCACCCGATCCTGATGTGCCCCCGATACGTTATATTTTTATCTTCGCTCAAACCCGCTCCCCCAACTTATCTCAACCAACCCGTTGCTTTTACAATAAACTTGCTTCTCACTTTTTCCGATATTCGTCAAACCCGGCTATCGCGTTTCGTCGTACGCGAGTTAATAATCGTTCCTCGAACGATCAACGCGCTGCGATACTCGATCGTTATTCCCGATGATAATGACTTTTGCTTTCCCCTGCCCGCGCGACCACCGTATCTCTCGGCTCGCGAGCTCGAGTGGAAAAGTTTGACTTCCGGTGAGCGCGTCGACCCCCCGCTCCTACTGCGAGAGGTCGCGACACCAACATTTTTTTGCCCCCTCCCCCCTCCCTCCCTGCGAGCCGTGCTATCGGAAAAAAGAGGAATAACTCACCCGAATGCCTGATGACGACGATGATGCACGTGGTCATATCGTCCGAGCCGATGATACTCACGTTCTCTGGAAGAAAATAGGTCGAATGTAAAAGTTGAATCGAGAGCGATGAAATAAAAAAAAAAAAAAAAAAAAAAAAAAAGAAAATACGGGCGGGTTCGCGATACCGACTGTCGTGAGGCAGGGTCGCGGCCATTTCTCGCTGCAGTACGTACAAGAGTCCCACGGGACCCACCAATTTGGCCGGCATCGAGTGCAGTTGCGCCGCTGTTTCTCGATACACCGGATGCGCGGCGTACAACGATCTGCTGTCGGTTGGCGCGTCCTCCTGCAGAACACCGTTCACCACCAGCACCATTCTGATAATAAACAAAATTTTTTTTTAAACGGCGCGCTTGATCGAAAGGCATTTTTTATTTTTTTTTCCCTCGTTCACTCCCGTCTATCGCCTTTTTGCGCCTTGCCGCGACACGCACTAAAATATGGCGACGCGAGCATTCCTCGAACACGTACGGTCCGCGTGCCCCTAACGATATAGATACACACACACACACACACACAGAGAGAGAGAGAGAGAGAGAGAGATTTTAAACGCAACGGATAAGAGACGCGACTCGTCGTCGGCAGTTGTATCCTCGTTCGCAAATATTTCCTTCTTTTTCTAATTCATGATGCGTAATTCGAAAATTTGGTGTCGATTTTACTCGACGCTCTTCCATCTCAAACTAAATATATATCAGCTATTTGAACGTCCGGTCGTAGGATTGATATTTTTCTCCCTCGGTCACGTTTATACACTCGAGTAGTCGGAACGACCAATTTTTTTTCTTCAAAAGCTCGATGTCGCTCAAGCATACGCGATCTCTCGACGTCCCGTGATGACCATATAGCAAATAAATAAATGAAATGACCATCGTTGCCTTATTTCATCGTTGCGGTCGAAAAAAGTTTGCATTGGCAAGAGGCTGGGTTCAAGCGCGATACGGATAACGGATTAAGCGCGCCTCGTGTACACACCAATTCGTAACAAGCTTTCGACGAGTCTTTTTTTTCGACCAAAGTTGAAGTTAAAAACTGCCGCAGACCCCCTCTTCCTCTCGTTTCATCCGTTACGAAATTGTGAGATTACGAGCGAGACGAAAGATAGCGTGTCTCTTATCGAGTTTTTGTCTGTTTTTTTTCCGGACGCAAAAGGAGAAAAGTCATACATTTGAATGAATAAAGCGTAACGAGGTTCCGAGAGACTCGTTTTGTACGGGCTTTCGCGTAGGTATCCTTGGTTAAATTTGCCGCCGTGTATCGCGTTCGATTGAGACGTCACACACACACACACACACCCATCCACCGCGAACAACGGATCTAGTCATGCGCGCACGTGAGAGAGGCGCAGAGCGAGCGGCAAAGAGTGCAATCTCGAGGGCACGATCGCGTCGAGAAACGTCGCGCGACGTCGGAGGAGAGCTGTTTCGCCCCCGCCCCCCGCCTCACTCTCGCACTCTCTCTCTCTCTCTCTTTCTCTCTCGCTCTCCTACGAAAGATCCGCCCTTTCGAGTGATGGGACGCGCACAAAGGTAGAGCGCGACATCGATAGATCGGTCGGGCGAGATCGACGAGAATAAGTCACATCGGTCCCATTGTTACGAACCTAGAGAATAATACAACACGAGACGATCTTCCCGCACGGATATACGACGACCACTTATCGAGACTAGATCGATTTTTTTAAGCCCGCGACGAGCGTCACCGCTACGGACCGTGCGACCTCAAAATATTCCGATTTCACTGAGAAAAGAAAAATAAAAGGAGAAGAAGAGGGAGGAGGAGGAGGAGGAGGAGCGAACTTGCCTGGAAACTAGTTCGCGCTGTATACGCAAACGTGTCGAACGCGCGTCTATTGAAATGCAAAGTCCAAGAAAATGATTGCGCTCGCGTCGATGATCGAGAAATTGTTTTCTTCTTTTTTTGTCGAGCGTCGATAAAACACGCCGGCGGCGCTGTGGAAAATTTTGGAAATACACGCGGTGAATAATAAATTGACCGTAATATATGAGGTTGATGTACAACGAGGCGATACGACAACGATAACGATTGAGTAAGGAGAGTATGCCGCGCGGGGCCGGTACAACACTCACCCCCGTGTATTTGCGCTTCCTCGGCGTAGCGAGACGTTTTTAAATTCACCGGAAAAACCCTATCCGCGATGAGTTTCCACACCACGGATGGAAAATAATAATCTTCCCGCGCGTAGCGAGAAAGAACCGAACGCACGGGCGCCCTCGTATAGTTCCACGGCTGCCTCGAAAACCTGGCACCTTTCACGAGAGAATCGAACAACCGAGATTACAAACGATAACGAGACCGACCAAATCGGGGAACACGGCGAGGTGACGACTGCGACCACCGAGAGAACGACGACGACGACGACGACGACGACGACGACGACGACGAGTTCATTCAGATTCGACGGGGATGACGAGAAGCAAGGGTGGGAGGTGGACGAGGAACGCATCCGACTCATTAACGGATTGCGTTAATTATGGCTTCCTTATCAGAAAAGGATAGGATTGGTCGAGCTTCTCGAGCCAATCGCGGAGGGACGAAACCAGCGTATATACCGCCGACGTGCACGATGAATAATCATCGACCGAGCGGCGCGTCGAGAAAAATAACACGCCCCCCCCCCCCTATCGCGATCTCGTTTAACGTTTTTTGTTCCCTACATGTGTTTCTTTATCGCAATGTGTTCGCGGCTCTCGTTCTTCTCGCCTCGTGCCCTGCTTCTAACGAGAGGAAAAACTTGAACGATGAGCGTCCGCAACCGGACGGAAGTTATCACCTGGAAAGCACGTTTTATTGCCGGATATATATATATATATATACACGATGCTTGTCTTTATGATCGCAGTAGAATTAAACGCCGATTATAAAAACGGATGAGAGAAAAAAACCATTGCGGCGAGAAAATCTCGCAAAAATTTGCGAAGATCTGTCATTGAGACGATGCACTCTCGTGATATATATATATATATATATATGTGTGTGTGTGTGTGTGTGTGTGTGTGTGTGTGTGTGTGTGTGTGTGTGTGTGTATATATATATATATATATAAATATCACGAGAGTGCATCATCTCAATGACGGATCCTCGCAAATTTTTGCGAGATTTTCTTTCTCTCCGCAATGGGTTTTTTCTCTCATCCGTTTTTATAATCGGCGTTTAATTCTACTGCGATCATAAAGACAAGCATCGTCACGGTTCTGAGAATATAACAAGAATAAAAACGGATGTGTAGGTAGACGAATGTCTTTTATCGTATCGGCGAGGACGTTTAACCTTCTCTCGCTGTTATGTTGCGCGTATCGCGAAACGGGACGACGGGACGACGGGACGAGGAAAATACGGCATCGCGGCCGGAGTCGTATACACGACGATCCTCGGCCGGCACTACTGCGCGGGTACCCCTAAATTCTCTCTCTCTCTCTCTCTCTCTCTCCTCCTCTCTCGCGTGTATCGCGAAATCACCGAGAGCAGGAGATATCGATCGTTGCTCGCGAGCAGGAACGGAGCGTCGCAGGAATGCAATTATCGAGAGACGCTGGATCATCCACGAGATCCTCGGCTGCGTACATGATAGACGAGGCAAAGAGGAGCGCACGGAAGAGCGAGAAGAGAAAAAGGGCCGAGTATAAGAAAAAAAAAACGAGAACGCGGTTGTTATTCGGCTGAACCGCGGCTTATCGCGGTAAGACCGAGGGAGACACGACACCGTGCCGCTCGCTATGTATATCCGTCGTATACGTGTTCGAGGCCGGTACGCACACACGCGCAGAGCATGGCTATGTGGAATCTCTTCGAAGGGCATACATTACCACGCGGAAATTGGCTCGAAAAGTACCCATTACCTTAATTATTGGCTTTTCGAGAGACAGGACTTGCGCGCGCGCGCGCCCATCACGTGCTGCCTCCGTGTAAGCGCGAATCACTCCTCATAAATGTTCTCCACTTGAAAATAGCGTATCTTTGTAACATCGCCGCGTCCTTATCCGCAAACGTCTATTCGACGAGAAATTTTCATCGGTGCCTTTATGCGCGAATGTAAATTCTGAGAGTTTCTTTTTTGGTGAGTTTCACTATCGCGAGCAGTTGAAACAGTAGCCGACGAGCTACCCTCGCAAAGTACGAAGTAGGAACGCTCTCTGGACCGTGTTCACTGGAGAGCGTTTGTAACTCTGATAGTTGCATTTGAAATTCCTTGAAAAATCATTATAAGCTTAAGGAGCCGCTGAGTTAAGCCGTCGGTTAAATACGGAGACTGCAACTCGACACGACTAATTATCTTATACGTGAGGGAAAAATAGAGGACGTCGAAACGAGAGAAACGAGAAAAATTGAGACAATCAGTCGATTCTTCGATTACCGCACGCGTATCTTCTTTGGCCCAAGTGCTACGTGCCCATGGTCATCGTTCTGAGATTACTGTCACGATGCGAACTGAGTTCGAAGCTTTGCGAGCAAGCTCTCCCCCGGGTCTACTATCGGCGGGTTTGACATTACAGCCTGCGAGTTACTCTTAGGAGCGTGCCCATTCGCGAGTACACCTATCGAGAGATTTAATCTCATGTGAAAAGGCACCTTTGCTACGGTATTTCGGGCCGCAACTTGATGGCTGTCTAATCAGTCAGGCTGTCATATCCTTGCCCTTATCGTGCATCGTTATTTCATGCCTTAAGTGCATCGTTATTTCAATTTCGAGGCCCAAAATAATAGTGCATAATGGATCGTAAAAAAACTACAATGTACTATCTGAATAATATAAAGATAAAAATACATTACGACTTAATACAGAAACATATTCAGATTGAAATCTAGGATACACTTGTGTATCCTAGATGGGAGGGGGGGGGGGGGGGGGGGAGGGCACCGAGGGACAAACAATAGGGAGAAGCCTGTTGTTCGCCATCGTTGCAGGACTTCGTGAGTCCAGTCGAAATTTTCAGCCGATTTTCACCGTGCAGTTCCTCACAGAGGTACGAGATAAAGGGAGCAAAGACGCTTCGAATTTAATGGAAAAAGAACTTTTCTCCACTTTTGGGCGCAAAGTTGGATGCCGATATACCGTTCTTGAACGCCACACGTGTACACGCTATTGCGCATCCAGACATACGTATGTATATACACTAGACTGATAAAAAAAAAATTATTTTTTTTCCTTCAGGATTCTCGTGCTATTGTTGGGCACTAATAAAAGAAAATTTCTCTAAAAAGATGGGCGCGGTCACTCGATGTTTAGAGGTGGCTATCTCGACTTTTTTGTATTTGAATTTTTTTAACGAACGTATTGCATTTAAGCATAGTCATGGCTTCGGATTACGGATAAAAACCACATCCAGCAGCTATGTCGTAACAAAAATAAACTCTAACAATTTGAAAAGATTGCAATATTCACCATTCAAATCCAGGTAGATCAATAATGGCGTCTATACTACTCTCGTTATTCATGTAGATTTATTTATACACATTAACATTTCGCACTTTTTACGAAAAATTAAATTATAAGCTTTTATTCATAAATCGTATATTTACATTTTCAAAATGCTACACTTATATTATCTTCAAACTCATTTATATTTCTTCCCAGCCACTCCCATGCAGAAATTTTTTGGGTACTAACCAGATGCTACCAGATCCCTATGGGGATTTGATAGGGACGCCCCAAGTAAGGAGTCCACACTGGAATCCAAATAGATTTGTTGGGGATTCCCCAGATTCTACCAGATCCTTATGGGGATTTGATAGGGACGGCCCAGGTAGGGAGTCCACATTGGAATCCAAATGTATTTGTTGGGGACTCCCCAGGTTCTACCAGATCCTTATGGGGATTTGATATGGACACCCCAGGTAGGGAGACCACATTGGAATCCAAATGGATCCTGGGCTGTTTCCAGATTAACGTGGTTTGAGAATTTTTTACTAGAAATTATATAAAATGGGATTTCGCGACGCTTTGTAAAAAATTATTCTTTGATGGTCCCGTGCACAGATTTGCTTGGGAGTTTCAAGATGCACCAACGTGTTTCTAGGAATTTGTTAGGATATCGAATACTACAATATATAATTATATTCTTTAGTAACTTCTTTACTTTAGTGCTTACCCATATTGTATATTTATAGTTTGTTATGGGCTAGTATTTTTTATACGAATAAAAAACTTGTTATAAATTTTAATATGCACACTTTTTGAATTTTTAATACTTGTGCGCATAAAAATTTGTTTTGGACGTGACGGCAATCGGGTTACGATTGCGTCTGCGGTTTATCGCTGTAGGTGTGGAGTTTTGTTAGAGCGGCTTAAATGAGGTTTTAAAAGAAAATTAAATGTAAGTATGAAATCATATTTTTATAAACATGATATCTATTACACATTCGCTTAAGTTTGTAGCCCGTAACAGCAATATCCACCCGACCCGGTGGATTTTTCATCGGGATCCAATAGGGATTCCCCATCGGGATCTAACAGGGATTCCTTGTCGGGAGCCAATAGGAATTCCCTATCGGGATCCAATAAGGATTCAGAAAATCGCTTCCGACAAAAGAAAGACGTCGGGCGATAGAACATAAGCGGCGCAGGGTACATATATATTCGTGTCGTCGTTGAAAAGCGCGCGACGATCGAGTTACCGCACAATCGCGATCGTAAAATTTATTTACTCCAAACACGCATTAATGTTTGTTGCATTCCAATGATGCAAGCATCAACCTTATTAAAGTGTTTAAATTTTATATAGTATGAAAAGTATTCAAAGAATATCCCGCCCATAACTGCACAAGTATTTTTGCTTAATAATAGTATGAAAAGTGTATAAAAACTACGTTACAGCATAAAAAGTATTTAAAGTATTTTTAAAAAGTTCATAAAGTATAAAAAGTACTCGAAGATATAGATATAAGATATAAGTATTCGAAGAATACTATACAAAGCACTATAAATATTCAGTATGGGTAAACAATAAAAAAAATAAAAAAACAAAATAAGTATATTGTGGTATTCGATATGTACTCCTGTGTAAACAATAAATTGATCTCTTTAGTGTATCGATGCTTTTATTTTTTGTAGCATTTTGGGCTTACAGAATGCGATATGATCGATCAAGCATCGTATCGGATTCCGTTCAATACTGTGGGGAAGCTTTAAGATTCTTACATTGGATTCCGATGGGAAATCCCTATTGGATCCTAATAGGGAATCCCTATGGAATCCCTATGGAATCCCGATAGGAATCCCTACTGGATCCCGATGGGAATCCCTTTTGGATCCCGATGGGAATCCCTTTTGGATCCCGATGGGGAGTCCCTCTTGGACTCCAATGTACGAGCGTGACGTTTCCTGATAGGGATCCAATGGGGTGTCCCGTTGGATCCCTATCAGGGAGTAGGGAGAAGTAGGGGAATCCTATAGGATTCCAAACACAATTTCTACCTGGGCTGTGCATAACATCGCGCATGCCACTGCGCATCCGTGGCGCCATTTTGTATTGGCGCAGCGCACTTGTAAATGGTGTTGTTTTTTTTCCATGTGACTCAAAGACAATTTTAAACAATGGCTCGGAAAAACGAAGACAACACAATTTGGCTAATCGGCAAGAAAATTCCGAAAATAAGTACCCGTCATTTACCGTCAAATCGAAAAGTTTTGAGTTTGTTCTTTTACAAACATAAGAGAGAAAAACTGACTATACGTCGAAGTGCACACGAAAAGATGAAAGAAGTTTTCGAACAATGGAAATGTGCTGAAATTCCAAGGCGTCGATTGAATAACGCAATCGTGAAATTAATAAAACTCCATCTAGTCTGGAAAAAACTTTTAAAAAATCGGGTTAAAAAGAATTTGCCGTCACAAATATTGAAGGAGCGTAAATTTAAGAGAGATTTGGACAAACTGTTCAACGTTGCACATTTTCGTTCTGCCCAATATGTTAACGAACTTGAGCGATTATTTTTGCATCACACGTTTCGATTATTTCTCCGTTGTGACGGCAAATTCTTTTTAACCCGATTTTTTAAAAGTTTTTTCCAGACTAGATGGAGTTTTATTAATTTCAAGATTGCGTTATTCAATCGACGCGTTGGAATTTCAGCACATTTCCATTGTTCGAAAAACTTCTTTCATCCTTTCATGTGCACTTCGGCGTATGGTCAGTTTTTCTCTGTTATGTTTGTAAAAGAACAAACTCAAAACTTTCCGATTTGACGGTAAATGACGGGTACTTATTTTCGGAATTTCCTTGCCGATTAGCCAAATTGTGTTGTCTTCGTTTTTCCGAGCCATTGTTTAAAATTGTCTTTAATTGAGTCACATTGAAAAAAACAACACCACTTACAAATGCGCTGCGCCAATACAAAATGGCGCCGCGGATGCGCAGTGGCATGCGCGATGTTATGCACAGTGGCTGGGAAGAAATATAAATGAGTTTGAAGATAATATATAAGTGTAGCATTTTGAAAATGTAAATACATGATTTATGAATAAAAGCTTATAATTTAATTTTTCGTAAAAAGTGCGAAATGTTAATGCGTATAAATAAATCTACATGAATAACGAGAGTAGTATAGGCGCCATTATTGATCTGCCTGGATTTGAATTGTGAATATTGCAATCTTTTCAAATTGTTAGAGTTTATTTTTGTTACGAAATAGCTGCTGGATGTGATTTTTATCCGTAACCCGAAGCCATAACTATGCTTAAATGCAATACATTCGTTAAAAAAAATCAAATACAAAAAAATCGAGATAGCCACCTCTAAAAATTGAGTGACCGCGCCCATCTTTTTTGATAAATTTTCTTTTATTAGTGCCCAACAATAGCACGAGAATCCAGAAGGAAAAAAAATAATTTTTTTTTGAATCAGTCTAATATACACGCATATTTACGACATATAAACAAAGCATTATTAATGACCCCTGTTTATTATCGTTAAATTATAGGAATAATCAAATTATCAGGTGAGTTGAAAATTTATTAAAATATGGCATTTTTTCGTGAATAGAGTATTTGCATGACAAATTTTCCAACTTTTCACTGAAAATTGTTTCTACGAATTATCGAGTGTAAACACATTATTGACAGATGAAAAATATATACTCGACTCAATATCATGGCATATCACTTGAGAATTCTTGGAGAAAAATGGCATATCAAGCGTATGCTCTATTTTAATTATTTATTATATATATTAAACAAATTAACCGATAGTTTCGAAAGACTACTTCTAATTCAGGCTCCGAAAGGGCATAGCCAAGTAAAGTTTCTGAAACTGCCCCCAGCACGTTAGTGGAGGTACATGATTGTTTATCCAATATGTTCATCTGTTCGTTTTCATTTCAGAATGTCTGATGATTTCAAGTGCGTTTATTGCAACGTATTTTTCCGTAAAATCACGGGATTAAAAAAAACTATAACCAGAGAAAATGAAGCGGTAATGACAGCGCAAAAAATTCACCGAGAAGTTAAGGTTAATGACGTATTATGCAATAAGGGTCGACTCATTGTTAATAAAATAAATTTACCGTCTCCAAACATAGATGATAGTAGTGAAGAAGAATGAGAAAAATTAACGGAACCATTATCAAAATCACTTTCACATTCATCTACATCTTCAACATCCTCACAATCTTCCACTGGTGATCCAAGTTTCGTTATTGCTGAACGTTCTGATAAAAAAAATTGAATACGTGGAAGTGATGTTTCCAAGAGTGGTATCTTCTCACAAATACTGCTGTGTTTGTGGCGCAACAAAATGTATTATCACTGTACCATTTAAAGTGTGCGTTCAAACTTTCATCAAAAGTTTGAAACATTAACAAACAGATTTTATGACAAAATCGTCGATAGATTGAGTATTTATTCTCAGACCAGCACATTTAATGTTCCAAATCTAGAAAAATCTGCGAGTGAATTGTCTATTTCTAGCGATTCGGTAATTCTTGATAAAAAGGTGATTTTTCTATCTCTAAAAAACAGCTTAGTATTCTCACGGGACTCATCTGGGAACACATTATCAAGCCTCTTGACACAGGCTATGGTTGTCTTCTTATGCAAATTGCGTACTGGAAATTTTAATAAATATCTGCTATTCTTGGATTAGAGCGTTAGCAGACAGTGTCAGAATATTCAGATTCAAAAATAAAATCATTTGAAAAAGATATTTTAGACCAATATTTTGGTACAAATGCTACTTGGAGACAAATCATTTTAAATAACTCTTCAGAGATGGCCAAGATGTAGTATGAGTTAAATGATGAGCTCATGATAATATGCGACGGAACTCACATCCACCACCAAAAAAGTACTAGTAATGAATATGAACGTAAATGATATTCCGGTAAGGAAAAAGTTTCATTATGTGAGCCACTTACAATTTGCACGACGAATGGTTTCGTAATAGATAGGCTGGGACCATAACAGACTTATTTGAAGAATGCTACAATATAATAAAAGCTATCACGAAAGATCCAAATGGTTTAATTAAATAGCTTAAAAGAGGCGATAAGTTTGTTCTTGATCGAGGTGTTTCCGTGATATGAAAAGCTTATTTGGAAAATGTTGGGTTTGAGGTATTCATGCCAGCTCTCAAATGAAAACGAAGTCAGTTAACATTTATTGAGTCAAATGAATGTCGGTGGGTCGTGAAATTTCATGCGCCAGTTGAAGCTGTACACAGGACACGATTAAACAAAAGTACAAAATATCAGACCACAAGCCTGATAATAAGTTGTTACCAAAAGTGAGATCAGACTGCCGAATATTTTCTTTCTTACATAATGAGTTTGGAAAGCGTTTAGATTCTGGCCGAAATCTTTCCGAACAAGTTCTGTCAGTTGATCAAGTTCTATCCGTTGAATGAAGGCTCGGAAAAATCTCGATAACACTTGAGCTACTAAACTATAAACCAATCGATGGGCGCGGCGAAAAGTTCCTTTCCAATAAATTAAATCCAGAGATCTGCTAGACTTTCCAGAAACGACTGAGAGCGATCTTAAAATATTTTCCACTGGCTCATATCAACTATCACAAGCAGTAACATATTCAATCGAAATGATGGATAATAATAATATAAAAATTCAATATGAGAAAAATCATGGAAACGTCTCAAAATTCAAGTTAAATCTCGCCATATTATTTCCAAAACTTGCCGGTGCGTCATTTTCAATATCAACCGAATAGAAATAGTGCAAAAGGAATCTCGCGATATTCATGCGATTGTGCAAAAGGATGACGAAACGTAGGTCGCTGTTCTCATATTGGGGCAGTAATTAATTATTTATCACAGGCTAGATACTTGGACGAAATTGTTAGACCACTAGAAATTCTGAGTCGTCTTTTTAATGCAAATCACAATATCGTAGTAATTGAAGAAGACAGCGATGATGGCTAATTAACTATATTTTTAATCATTATTATTGGATTATTATCATTCAATTATATTAAGCAAAAACATTATATCATAGGAAATAAATAATTGGTCTCATTACAAAAAAAATTCAAAGGAATAATAGTACTTGATATAATTCAAAGTCATTAACGTCATTTGAACTATAAAAAAAACGCAATTTTAGCCTTTTCGTTCACAATTTTGCATTAAATCAATAATATTGTAAAAAATTGAGAGTGAAGGTAGAAAATCAGTATTTTGCGAGAGTTTCATAATTGTACCTCAAAAGAAGTACATTGAAATGGGCATTTTCGATTTGT
This sequence comes from Ophion obscuratus, assembly GCA_964007375.1. Lineage (NCBI taxonomy): Eukaryota > Metazoa > Arthropoda > Insecta > Hymenoptera > Ichneumonidae > Ophion > Ophion obscuratus. Next base: position 142,184 of record OZ023319.1, on the reverse strand, counting down.
GTCCCTCTTTTCTTTGTGAAAATTCAAGTTTAGCTCTGAAATATTTAAAAAGCTATTAGATTGATGTGTTTTGACCAGGGGCGTAGCGTCGGGGAGCGGAGGGAGCATTCGCTCCAGGGCGCCGAGGTCTAGGGGGCGCCCCCGCGATGATCTTTTTCATCTAAGTTTGTGTCAAATCTTTGAGCGCCCAAATGAGGGGGCGCTTGAAGAATTTTGCTCCGGGGCGCTGGAAGTGTAGCTACGCCACTGGTTTTGACGATAAGTAATGGGTAGAAAAATCAACAGGAGTCCATCATAAATATCCAAGTAGAAACAAAAATAAAAACTGAAGATGACATTTTTCGATTGCTCGGAAAAGAATTTGTTTAGAGAGCTGGAATTATCAGGAATTTTTTTTTCCCAGTACGGATACTATTGTTTGAGTGTCATTCAACAACGCGCTGGGGGCAGTTTCAGTAGCCTTACTTGGCTATGCATTTTTATAATAAAATAAGTAATAATGAAAACTTGTATATTTATATAAATTTTCAAAAATCAAAAAAAGACAACTAGAATGGAAAAACTTTGTTGATTATCATTTCATTTTTATAACCTTTGGCAATTATAGAATGTAAATATCTGAACCTATGTTTCAGAGACGTTAAGTATATTAATTTAATTCATTAATGATATTATTAGTAAGTGAATGATTATTATGGTTCTCGTCATCATGTTTTATCGAAAGAGACATGTGCTCGGCCGAAACGAAATCAAAAGAGGATCTACAACTACTTTAACTGAATCAGGTAGGAGCAAGTATAAGCCGTTTTGTGCATGAGGTAGCAGCTGCCTTACTAGCAGCAAAGGAGGAGTAGAAACGTTTATTTGGATGACATTTTGAGGCTCACGGTAGGACTTGTAGCATTAAGTAGCCTCAAGTCAGACTTAAATGGAGTCAGAGGCCTGTAAAGTAGACTGAAATTTTCGACTCGAGTTGCGAAAAACCTCCACGGAGAGGGATACCGACATTTTTCAAAACTAGTTTGCGCCCAACACCCCGCGGAGATTCTTCACACGTGTCTTTTTCCTTAGCGCAATGTTTCTTCGACCGTTTGCCCGTGTTAAGAACGAAGCCCGCTCATTAATCTCTGTCTAATTAGCGTGAAACTCGCCCTGACGGAAATTTTCGTGAGCCGCCTGTCCAGCCCTATCCCCCCGATGATTAATTTGTCCACTCGATTAGGGCCGCGATTATACCATTACGGATACGAGCCCTTTTTGTCTGTACACGGACAAACGTGCGTGTATGCACGGATGAAACGTCTAAATAACAAACATGTAAGCAACGCGCGTCCAAGAAAAAATTGTATATTTTTGCTGAATCTCGTACACGTATAACGTCTTCTCTCGTCGAGCCGGGATAAGATTATAAACTACGAGCTGGTGGTGGCGATGCGGCTGCTGCTCCTGCCACTGCTGCTACTGCTGCTGCTGCTGCTGCTGCTGCTGCTGCTGCTGCTGCTGCTGCTGCTGCTGCTGCTGCTGCTGCTACTACTGCTGCTGCTGTGGGTACTGGGAGCGCGATAACGCGCGCTCGTCAGATAACCAGAGGGGGTGATGCATGTGCGACGAGCAGCGTGTGAGTTACGATGCGTATGATAAATAGCGCGTGACACGGGAGAAAAAAAAGGAAGGCGTTCGTCCGTATCGTATACGCAATACGTCTTTACAGCACAAATATCTAATATGTGCACGTACAGGATGAAAGTAACATGCGATACGGGCAGCCGTGAGGCTACCCGAGTACAATCGCGCCAACTTGAGAGGAAAACCTAATGGACTTTCGTTTTTCTCGAATGCTCGCCAAAAGGCTCGAATTCGCCCGCACATATTTTTCTTTCACTTTCTCTCTCTCTCTCTCTCTCTCTCTCCCCCCCCCCCCTTTCTCTTTTTCTCTTCCCACGACATGCAGGGAGAGAGATATGCCTTCCATATCTCTACGTCATATTTTTATAATGAATGTCCCCCAAATATCATAGCTTTGAGGAAACCAGATTTCATAGGAATGGTTCAGAAAATGTTTGCCGTGGGAACTCTCTAGACAATGCAGGGTTTCGAGTGGTTTGCTCCTCTCTCTTTTCTCTCTTCTTTTATTTTATTATCTTGTTGAATTTTACATCTTATTTTTGTTTTTATTTTATTTTTATTTCACTGCGTATTATATGTCAATTTTCATTTTGCACTTCTGTGTCTTTTATTGTTATTATTTTGATACTTTTTCTTCATTATATAGAGTCACCTATTTTTGTTTTTGAACCGAGTTTTTCTTTCATTTGTTCTACTTCTTCCTGTAAACTGTATGAAATATGAGGATTACGTGCCAAAAGTCCCTACTTGGTCCTAGCGCACTAATAAATCTATCTATCTCTATCTCCATCTCTATCCCCCTCTCCCTCGCATTATTGCGTATTATGGACGATATCCGATTTGCTGTTGATAGGCGCATGGTGACTGTACTTATACTCTTTGATCTGTCAAAAGCTTTCGATTGTGTTCCGCATGATTTTAGAAATTTAGCGCTCGAGAAGTTAGCCCATCTCAATTTCTCTAAAAGTGCCATGGCATAGTTCCATGCATACCTAAATGGACGTTCCCAGGCGATCTACGATTGTGATAAGAACAAATCGACATGGGGTTACCTGCGTTCTGGTGTGCCGCAAGGATCTGTACTCGGACCACTACTTTTTTCTATTTTTATTCATGATCTCCGTGCAGTAATATCTGAGTGTCAATACAGCATATATGCTGATGACTTACAAATTTACTTACATTGCCATCCGTCGGATATTACTGATGCAATTGCCAGGATAAATCGTGACATAACGGCCATTTGTGAGTGGGCAACGGAATCAGGTCTGAGGATGAATACCTCGAAAACAAAAGCGATTATTGTTGGAACTTCTCGCTACCTGACACAGCTTGACGCTGCGCCGCTTTCTTCTGTACGGGTCGGACTGGATGAAATTCCATGGTCCAATTCCGTCACTTGCCTAGGAATTTGCATAGAGCGCACATTGTCGTGGTCTCAACACATCACGAAAGTTGTTGGAAAAATGAATGCTGCGACATACCAGCTGAAGTTGTGTCGTAGCTTATTGCCTATTGCAGTACGCAGGGTGCTAGTGGCGGCGCTCGTACTGCCACATCTGGACTATGGCTGTCTCTTGCTTACTGACATTACCCATGAGCTAAACCTGAAACTACAGCGTGCGTCGAATTCAGCAGTTCGCTTTATATTTGATGTGCGTCGCGACCAACACATGACGCCTTACTACTGCACATTAGGCTGGTTAAAGGTGGCGAATCGTCGCAAGCTATTACTTGCGACTTTTATGTACGCCTTGTGTTTGCTATGAGCAGCCAGGATATCTTTTAAGGCGCTTTAATAGACCTTTGCGTGCAATTTCAATGCAACTCCGTCGGCCCGCGAGAAGTGGAGATTTTCAAGTCCCTATGTGTCGCACGAACTATTATTATAAATCCTTTACTACAACAGCGTGTTATTTATGGAACGGTATTGATTATGATATAAGAGCGATTCTCTCTAAAGACCTTCAAGCGTGTGGTACGCGGCGACTTACTGCGAGATATGTGTGTGTAGATGATGGCAGCGTGAGCGGGAACAATCCCCTAGTTTATAGTATAGTCATAATTTTTTAGGGTAATTCTAGTCATAGGTTTAGGATAAGAATTGTATAAGTGTTGGTATGCCAAATTAACCCAATTGCCTGTACTGTACTCTGCACGGTGCTCTTAGGGGACTACTGTCCCAGAGCACGCAATAAACAAACATATTCTCTCTCTCTCTCTCTCTCTCTCTCTCTCTCTCTCTCTCTCTCTCTTCGCTACTTGTTCCATCTGCCTCTCCGATTTAAGGCGCTACGTCTATGTAACTCACCGAAGGTCAGACTTCAGTGCGATTTTTTTGAGAATATCAAAAAAGGCATCAAAATTATGTTTGGAGGGTTTAAATGTGCTGACGTGCACAAAAGAAATGTATGCAAAAAATACAAAAAACCGATTCAGTCATAGCGATGCTGAAAGCGTTTTTAGGCGCCCTGCGGGAGGACGCAGAACTTTAATGAATTAGCACCTAGAACAAAAAAATATATATTCGTCATTTACATCCGTTTTGCTACGGAAAAAATATTGTTTCTTAGCAAAAGGTCATCATTAAGAAAAAAAATTTCCGCGAAAAAATCGGCCTCAAATGTTTTCTAAAAACGAGAACAGTCAACGAGTCGTGAAAATTGGGTATACTTCTTTAAATAATCTATCCTAGAAGCGACATTCAACATTTCAAGTCGATCGGATGAAAAGTGCCCGAATTATGCATCCTCCGATTTAAACAACGTGGCTTCGAAAAAAAAATTCAAAACTCATTCAGGAGCTATCGCCCACACGGCAGAAATGAAAGCCCTGCTTAAATTCTGCGTATACCCACGGAGGCATTTTCATAATAGGTGTCTTCAATTTCGTAAAACAACTAGACCAAATTGCTACTTTCAGCGTAGAGGCTATTCCGTAAATTTCGAAATGCTTGGAGGGGCTTCGGAAAAAGAACTCCAATATGAGGTAACACTTGGAGCGACTTTTTTGTTTTGTTTTTTCCCCTTATTCCTCAACATATCGGGCGAGCTGTTTTTATCTCGATCCTTGGTTTCAAGTCAGGATCACCTGCTGTCGTTAGTGCCGAATCTCGGGTCTACTTAATTGCACATGTTTTATTCTGTCCTTCCGGAACGCGGCGACGGCGGCCCTGCTCGAAAATGTCAGCCGGTTGGCCCGCGCACAGCCGGACGAGATTTACGTCCTATCCAGAAAAGGTAATCGCGTCGTCTCAAATTTTTTTCTAGTTTTGTTTTCCTATCCGCGAACGCCTCCTCTGGCATTTCTGGGATAAAGTCGTTGAATTATTTGTGCAAAAATGAGAGTGAATTAGCGAAATATTTAGCGTCTCGATTATTTATAGTTGAAAAAAGAATTCGTTGGCGGACGGAAAGGATGTTGCGAGGCGAGTGCGACGAGCCACTCGGTCCGCTCCAGGGACCAACTGCACCAATTATACGTACACAACGTACGTACGAGTATACCAGACTAGGGATACGCTCGCGGTGGTTCGCGTGTACGCGGAGGAAGGGAGGTAGGTGCCCCCCCCCCTGCCGCCGTATACACTCGGTGCGCGTGCATACAAACCCGCGCATACGTCTACGTATACAAAGACGGTCCGCATTCCACGAGTGGAACAACCGGTACACCGTTCAGGGGTTCTCAGCGAGGAGTCTTACCTCCACGAGCACATTTGTGCACTCTCTACCCTTGGCGTCTATTTCGTTACGCAATCCGGGCTTAGTTGTCTCAAATTCTGGCCTCCGGTCGATTTCACGAACAAAATAAAAGAAGAACGTAATCAAAGCTATCAGTCGAGTTCGGCGCGCGCCTCGTTCCCTTCGCCGATTCATATTCGAAGAGCGTGATAAATAAAGAAACCGTCAATGAACATTGCGGAAAAGACAAGGAAGTCGGCGCAAGTGTCATTCAAACGTGTTCGTCTCTCAAAACGAAATTGGCGGGGAAGGTACAATCGCTCTTGTGGCGCGACGAGAGAAAGAGAGAGAGAGAGAGAGAGAGAGAGAGAGAGAGAGAGAGAGAGAGAGAGAGAGATGCCACCACGCGTTCACCCGTGAGAAAGTTCTCGTCCCCGACGGCCCGGAGAGAACACGTATCGCGCAACTGCTTCCACGGAAGAATCTTTTTTGGCCACTCAAACTGAACGATCAATCAAAGTTTTGGTATGTTTTTTTCCCACTCATTTACGAATGGCTGTAACTCGAAAAACGTGCTCATTTAGTATAAACCGTGGTAGATTGTAATTATTGTCGAAGTAAGAGTTCATAGCCATTTGAAAATCAGCTGGAAAATGTTGGTGATGATTTTTAATTTTAAGCAGCATTTGGTCTCGACGCGTTTCTCGCGATAGGCGGAAAAAACAACCTGGCCCATAAGAGTCTACCCGACGGCGAGTTCAACGAGACTCTCGAGTTGTGTACTCGTCGCTCATGCACGTGTGTCTGCACACAAACACACACAGACACACGTGCGCGCGCGCCCGCGCGCGTTTACTCGGTCTTTTCGCGAGAGCAAACTCTTGTTGAATATCGTGCGCGCGCGAGTTTAAAGCTCAGACCTTCTCTCGTTTCTTCGCGTATGTAGCGACGTAACAGAGTTATACCGTGTATTACTCATTTTGCGCGCCTCTCCGTGTAGATATATTTGTACAAAAGTATAGAAACGCAGGTTAGATCGCTGGACTCGCGAGATAGGCTGCGCGGTGCACATAGGCTCCGTTATACGCAAGCGAGAGATAGAGAGAGAGAGAGAGAGAGAGAGAGAGAGAGAGAGAGAGAGAGAGAGAGAGAGGCGAGGCGCGGCCAGATTAATGAAACTCATGCGAGCTGCTTCGGCAGTGTCTCTCAACCATTTGTGGTGCTATATACTTTCGAGCCTATTATTAAACGCGACGAAAAACTCATCGTTCGATGCGAGCTTGCCGTCCCAAAAATATACAATATATATTGAGAAATCGATTGCAGGGGGGGAGTTGAATCAAGCGCGCAAATATTATGTGCAGAGTTTTTCGGCGAAAGTACTCGAGCGCGCCTCCACGCGTGTTTGCTCGGCACGAACGATGCAAACGAGCCCACCAACAAGCGAGGCAAGTATTTAAAAACGAAAGAAAGAAAAAAAAAGATATCGCGGACGAGGAAACTTGAATCGTCGTTGCAACGGTGCCCTCGATCTCGGGCCGATTTTTTTTGTCATTCATTCGCCGATATCGAGAGCAATCGCCAGAAAAGTTTATTCCCGTCCGTAAAATTGGAAATCGTTTGTAAAGGCGGCTGGCGGCGCGAGACGAAAATAGTTTGAAAGCCTCTAGTCCCGTTTCGCGAAAAGTGAAAAAAAAGGCCGGTGGTGAGGCGCGAAACGAGGGCGCAAAGATACGGCCGGAGCGGGAGGAAAAAAAGTGGACGTCACCAGCTGGCCACGTGGGCCAACGGCTCGCCGATAAACTTTTGGCACGCGACTCTCCCTCCCACCGTCGTCCTTTCGGTCCACGCACTTTTCATCCTACACGCCCCGCTCTCGTCCTCTGGATGCGCAAATATATATTTATTTAATTCGTTGAATTATTCATTTGGTCCTCCCGTCAGCGAGAATTAAAACCAATCTCACCGGCTATATGCTAACCCGATGTATATAAATTTTCGATAATCGCATGTAGCGGAGCAACGGGCTCGTTTCACCTTGTCACCCGTCGCTTCCTGTTTCCATCCGACCTCTCTGTATTTCGAACTAACCGCTCGAGCCTCTTTTTTGACCTTGCGCGATATCAAGGGAAGACCAAGTCAAACAACCGGTTGTCCTCCCGCGCGTGTACATCCCTAGCCGGCCACTCCAAGTTTCCGCATTAAAAAATTATAATCGATTCAACGGTAAAGAAAAATCGATCGGTTAGTGCTGTAGACGGGAAAGAAACAAAATTTTATATTCACCTTGTTGAAACGCCACCGAGGGGATCGGGGTCGGTGAGGGTCCGCGGAGAGGGAGGGGGGGGGGGGGGTACAACGCCGATCGACACACGGGAAAGAACGTCGTCGCTGCTCTATAGCGTATAACGAGTTACGCAACACGCGCAACCGGTGGCCACACGCGAGACCGAACGACAGTATTTCGAATACATCGGTAAACGCGTTCAAATAACGGAGAAACTCGTCGCTGCGTGCACGTTCGAAAGAAACGTTGAAGAAGAAGAAGAAGAAGAAAGCGGCGTTGGGGGGTTCGCTATCACTGCCGGTTGCAACGACAAAAACATTCACCCGACGAGGGTGTCCGCGAACGAAACGCTTCGCGCGTCAAGTGACGCGCGGGCGCTCTGCTCCCGACACTCGACGAATAACCGTTTTTTTTCGCTGCGTCTTGTTTTCTCCGTCGCGGACTTTTTCGCGAGTGTGGGCGTCTCAGGGAGGTTGTGAACAGGGGTGGGGGGAGCCTCTCCTTCCCGCGTTCGTTTCCGGGACAGCGGCGGCGGCGGCAGCAGCAGCAGCAGCAGCAGAGACGGCGATGAAGAGAAAACGGAGAAATACAAAAAATTGTTTATCTCTCGGTAATACGCGTGTACTGTTTTCGCAATTTATGACGACTAAGGAAGAAACGGCCCGGCGCACTCAGCCTCGGCCGCCACACTGCCTGCACTGCCGACCGCGTTCCCGTTGTCCCCACTCGTGCCTGTCGAGAGTCACACATGCACACACGTACATGACGATCGCTCGCGTTCAAGGAGGTACACGCTCGCCCAACGTTTCGTTAGGATAAAATAGCGATACGCGGGCGGAGGGAACCAAATAAGAGAACAGAGGTGGGATTATCGTACAAACGAAAAAAGCGCCGCCGCTGCCGCCGCCGCCGCCGCATCCTACTCGCCATCTCGCGGTCACTCCGTATCGCTCATTCGGTCTTTGTCTTTTTTACCTTGGTCGGCGGTGGGTGTGAAAATATAATTTTACGTAAATTTCGAGACAGCAGCGACCTCGTGATGACGCGGTTATCGCGCGATCCGCGCAAGGAATCGGAATAGATATCGAAGAGAAAAAAAAAGCGGCAAGAAAGAAGAGAGATATTTTGTCGTCTGACGGTAACGCAGACTCCCGATGATAAAGAAAGTTGTCGATTTCTCTCCGCGCACAGGCGCGTAACGTTAGTGCGCGGAAAATTGAACGGAAACGAGAGAGCCATCTGTGAAGGGGCGCGTGTTACCTACCAGTTTGCTATTGTTATTTACCGTGAGTACGTAACGCGGGGGTCGCGCGAGAGAGGCTTTTGACCGGCGCCGTTGCCGCCGCCGACGCCGCCGCCGCCGCCGCCGCCGCCGCTTTTAATCGTAACGAAGATGGCGACCGATGAGTAGGGTGGATCGTGGCTCCGAAAAAAGAGCAGCGACGGAGCGACTCGTTGTTCGTCTCGCGCGTTACGTCTGAAGCCGCGATCATCTCGTTGTTCGGTGAGTACGCTTCGATCCCGGTTGACTCGGCTGTGACGCTTTTTCCTATATCCGTGCAGGCTGTGTGCGTAAGAGGCACCGCGTGTGACGAATTACGAGACGCGCTTTTATCCGCGGAGACAGACGGAAAGCGAGAGAACGAAAGAGAGAGAGAGAGAGAGAGAGAGATCGCGACGCCGAGATGATGGTGACAAACTCACAGGCGAGACCTCGACCGATACGAGTCGGGAACTTGAATGCGCACATACGTATGCCATTTGTGTTTGCGACGGCGGCGACGAAGACCACGAGGACGTCATCCTCGTTGATTCCAATTTTGCTGTGAACTAAAAAAAAGTCGTCAGCGAACGGTGCGATCGGTCAAAGTAAAATCCTGAAAGCGACAAGAGCCCACTTAATTATGTGCTATGAAAAACTGTACCTGCCACCGTACTACGCGCGCGGTAATTGAAAGGCTCACGACGATTTCTTTGCTCTTCTCTGTCTCTCTCTCTCTCTCTCTCTCTCTCTCTCTACCCCTCTCTTCCCCTCTCTTCCCCTCTCTTCCCTCGCTGAGCCGCTTCCGAATCAGCCGTGACGCGACTACGAGAAAGGGAGAGGGATTCGTCACACGTGCGTGCGCGGGAGCGCACGCGCGCGCGCCTTTCGGTTCAAAGTTCATATCCGGACCAAGCTCCTCTTTGTATCTTGCACAATAAGTAACGCGCGCGCGCGCGTGCATTCCGTTGCGGCGGCCTGCTACACACGGCCATCATGGTATAATTTGCACATTTTTTCGCACGCCGGCAGGCCAAACGAATCGGTCAACGATACGCTCGGGTCGCGAAATAACAGAGTTCCGCGGCACGTTGGAGCATCTCGTTGAGCGGTTTCGCGCGGTAGCATTGCCTCGTTATTCCCCGCTCGCTCCCTCGCCGTCGCCGCGTCTTCCCGCAATTATGGATTAAACTAAGAACGGGATAAGTAAACAAACTCCTTTCGGATGTTCCATTTTCAGATGGTGACGGGCTCTCTCTCTCTGTCTCTCTCTCTCCCTCTCTCTCTCTCTCTCTTGCTAACCCACCGAAAGGGCCGAAAGAGCATCGTAACAAACTAACCGCGCGCGCGCTCTATCTCTTTTTCTTTCTCAAGTATACACCCTACAAGTATATCCGATAGCTAGGAAACATACGTTGAAAGTAGTGCGCGCGGTAGACGAGCGTGACGATAATCGATCAAGTCGATGAGAAAAGAAGCAGCGGGAAGAAGATTCGACTCGATGATAATAACGGGGGCGCGGTCGCGGCTCTTGCGAGTCTACCGATCGTAACACGGCGTGTGTTACACTTTGTCGAGTTTCGATCGGACTCCCGCCTCCTCTGCGCGCCGCGCCCGAACAAATCAAATGCGCGATTACTTGTTTTCGCATCGGATGCGACGGGCCTGAAAAAAAAAATCAACGTGTCAGGCGGCGTCTGACACCGGTGACGCCGTACGCACCCCGAACGAGAGGAAGAAGGACGGACTCAACGTTCTTTGGCTTAAAATCGAATTTGGCCCGTTGGCGGATTATTCGAGGGACATCGATGCTGCGGCGAACGGGGTGGATGGTCGCGTCTTCTCGGCTCAGCTCGCTCTCTCAGCGAACCCCCCCGGTCGACCGTTATCGCCGTCGCATCGCAAGAAGAGCACCATCTGCTCGTTGATGTCTCGCTAGAAAACACCCTTATCAACAACGAAGGAGAGCGCCGCGAATCGACAAAACAGTATTTTCCTCAACGTTCAATTGTTTCCACCGTTTGGATCTATCTCTACCTCCTAATCTCGAGGCTCTCGGTCAAATTTTTCACACGTTTTCGTCGTCCTCATCTTCTTCTTCTTCTTCTTCTTCTTCCTCTCCTTCTTCCTCTCCTTCTTCTTCTGCGGTGATTCCAACGCCAGGGGGATAGAAACGTATGCGGCGGGAGCAGCAGCGGCAGCAGCAGCAGCAGCAGCAGCAGCAGCAGCAGGGAGAGGGTGGGCCGGATCGATCGACGACGAGCTCCGCCGCCGTCGCCGCCGCCACAGCCGCCGCCGCCGCCGCCGCCGCCGCCGTGCGGCTCCGTAGAAACGCGTTCCCGATATAAACAGTTGCGCGTTATCGACGAACTAAAAGACACACGGGATATCGCGAGTTGCAACATTTTTCGTTTGGTTGGCCGCAGTCTTTTGTTTTTTTTTGTTCCGTTGCGAATTCGACGAGAGTTACCATCGCGGGTGATTCGAACGCTCCTCGGAAAGTAAAATTGTGAGTTTGTTGTAAAATTGTTGGACTCGCTGGGCGGTGTGGAGGAGTAGGCGTCTTCCTTGGGGTTAATCGAACGACGATTCGAGTTGCGCGAAACATGAAAATTCGCGAAAAGAAGGAACTCGTTGAGAAAGAAAAGCCAGCGGAGCAGCCTCGATCTTTTGATAAAGTTCCGTCCCGCTGCGGTCGCCCCTGCTTCCGACTCTCGTAACGTACTCGTGACTCGGGCGACCGGGCGACCGAGCGACGAGAGATAAGCGCCGACGACTCGATAAAACTCGTGTTTGAGCTATAGAACGTGTAGCGAACGCACGAGCCTGTGTCTCTCGCGGGCGCGCGTCTGTGCGCGCGCGCCCTCGCGTGTGCGTCACGATAAGAATAATAGAACGATACAGGCGCTCGACTTTTCTTTTCTTTTTTTCCCCCCTCGATCAGAGTAAACGTCGTTCCCGCTTGCAACGTCGCGCTCTCGGTTTGACCTGAAAATCGTTTAAAGATGCGCCGCCGCTTGCCATCTCATTCTTATTTATCCATCAACGGAACGAGTGAGAAATAACGTACGTTTGGTAGTTTCGCGCGGGCGTCGATGTCTCTCGCCTCGATTGTCACGCGGCCAACTTGCTCTAAATCTTAGGATCGCCAAGCGGACGAGTGCTGTTTGTTGTTGTTGGTGGTGGTGGTGGTGGTGGTAGTGGTGGTGGTGGTGGCGGTGGCGGCGGCGGCGGTCGTGGCAGTAGGACGGTTCTCCCCCGCGATACTATTCGGCTCGCGGTGATGACCAACGATCAACGGACAACCGAGCCTCGGCTCGCTCAGCAAGAGACGGTCCAACTGACGGAATTGTTGCCGGTCGAACGTTCGAGAATCAAGGAGAATCTCGATTACGCGGATCAAGAGACAACCGATGGCCTCCGGGCGCTCAGAAGTTTCGCTCACGGCCAACAAGAGGATTTGTTCGTCGAGGAGCGTGAATTTGATTGTTTTCGAAAAGTAGAGAGTACGACGGCCGGTTTTAGCGAAAAGAGAGGAAAAAAAATAGGAATCGATTCCGGAAGAAACGGGAGGGAGCGGGCCGGCATCTCGGCCCGTACCGCAACGAGCGAAAACAACGGCTCAATATTTAGAAACGACATATTCGAGCCAACTACGAGAACAGAGGGCGATAACTGTTTACGATGGATCGATCGCGCAATGGCAAACGAAGACGATGACAGCAACGAGGTGTATTATTATCGTCAGGGGCACTCTGATATACGCCAAATTCCTACCGACGATGATGACGGCGATGACGGCGATGACGGCGATGACGGCAATGCCGACGATGCCGTCGCCGTCGGCGTCGCTCCAACCAATTTGGAAATTCTTTCGGCCGGAGTTTATCGGGATATGGCTAACAATTTTCGAGTCGGTTCATCGCGGTGCCAAGATTTTTCGAAGCAGCGGCTCGTCGAAACAACGAGGTCGAAAAGGAGGAAAAGGGTTGGAAACAAGGCCGAAAAAAAGGCACCGACCTCGAGCGAGAAAAATTCAAAAGGCGAAAAGCGATGCAGCAGCAGCAGCGGCAGCAGCCAGTCCGCTCTTGCTAATCGTTCCGAGAATTCTGATAAGATACCCGATGCGACGAGGGAGCGAGAATCGCCACCGATAAGCGAAAGCGGAGATGATGCGCTCAAAGGGGAAAAGAAGAAGAAGAAGAAGAAGGAGAAGAAGAAGAAGAACAAGAAGAAGGATGCGGCGGTGGTGGTCGGAGGTACGAGCGAGCCGTCGACGACTCGGCGACTGGCCGAGAGCTGTGTCGAAACGACGAAAAAGTATCGGTGCGTCATGTGCGAGTCGAGTTTCAAGGGTAGCGGGGGCCTTAGAAATCACTACAAGGTCGTACACGCGGCCGGTCCAATCTACAAGTGCGACGAGTGCGGCAAAGAGTTCCCGCTCAAGGAACGTCTCAAGCTCCACGTGAGAACGCACACCGGATTTAAGCCCTACAAGTGTCCCGACTGTCACAAAAGTTTCGCCCGGGGTGGACAGTTGGTCCAGCATCGCGGCACCCACAGTAAAGTCAAGCCCTATCGTTGCAACCTTTGTACGGGTACATTCACCTGCGCGGCCAATCTCGCGCTTCATCTCAAGCGTCACAACGGCCAAAAGGATCACAAGTGCGAGATCTGTGGGCGCGGCTTCGTTCGAAAGGACGCCCTCAAGAAACATCTCGAGTGTCTCCATCGGGACGTTAAATCTTTTCTCTGCGTCATATGCAACAAGACTTTCAAGGGACACTTGCCCCAACACATGAGAACCCACGCCCAGGATCGTCCTCACGGTTGCGCCACCTGCGGTCAGAGATTCGCCCAAAAGTCACAACTCACCGTCCACCAGAGAACTCACTCGGGCCAGAGGCCCTTTCGTTGCCTCGTCTGTTGGCAGGCCTTTGCCCATTCGACCGCTCTCAAACTTCACACTAGACGGCACACGGGCGAGAGGCCCTTCAAGTGCGCCGAGTGCAACGCCGGTTTTACGCAATTGCCTCACTGGAAGAAACACATGAAGTGCATACACGGTAGAAGCGAGCCCTACAGTTGCAAATATTGCAACAGTTTCTTCAGAATAAAAAACGATCTTGAGAATCACGAGAAGACTTGTTGTCTTCACCGAGACAACACTCGCTCTGTCTCTCCTTCGAGACTCGACTTGTTGCCCGTGAATCATTGCCATCCGCCGAGAGGCGGCGGTAACGGCGGCGGCGGCCTCAACCGTTCTCCCATCTCCTCCTCCGAAAGCATTGCGGCCGTTGCTGATGTTGCTGATACTGCCGGCGCCGCCGCCGCCGCCGCCGCCGTTGCCGAGACCGCCACCGCCGCCGCTGCGGCTGCTGCTGCCGCTGCCAATCCTCTCAAATTTCGATCCATGAACGTCGAACGAATGAGACTTCTCTTGGCGGTTTTGCTCAAGAGAATTTCCAGACCGGAGAGACTCGACGAACTTGGCTTTGGCAAGAGACTCATCGACGAGGTTCTTCAGGATTCTCTCGTTTCCGCCGGCAAGGAACCCTCCCGCATCGGAGAGCTCGACGAGCTCGAGACTCTTCGCAGGAATCTCGAGACGTTTCTCGAGTGGACCGTACCCAAGGAACACTGGGACAAGTTTCGAAAGATCAACAAGACTCCCGAGGAGATACTCGAAACTCTAACGGCCGCGTAGTTTGTTACTTTTTATCTTTTATTTTTCTTTTCCGCGCGCTCCACCGTCAATATTTTTCTTATTTTTAGATGCTTTTCAACCAAAGAGACGCGCGCGCGCGCGCGCACGACTCGTTGCCATTTCACCCTCCTCGTTTTTGTGATAATTATTGCGGAATCGGTGCCGCCATCCTTGCCATTGTACCAATGAACGAGTTGGCGATACGGCGAGCCAACCAACGACAAACAAACAAATGAAAACCCACGCAGCTTGCCGTATCTTTCGATCGTATACCTTTTGCGGTGGACGGCACTCTTTTTCCTTTCGTTCTCGGCTTCCTTTGCCACTCGATTATTACCAAAAAAGAAAATAATAATAATAAGAGACGTTTAGATTTTATTACTGTTATTTAGGAATTCTTTGAACCATTGGTTCTATTGTTGCGACATTGCTCTTTTTTTAAATATATAGTTTATCAATCCCGGTATGTTTATGAAACTTGTGGGTTGGTAGTCCACCGTACGGGCTTCGAGAGGAAACAAAGTTTCATGCATGTCGATAAATGTGACGAGACAATAATTGAAACGAATCGAAACGTATTACCGGAATATTAATATTGAAGGTGCCCGATGTGCAAATATCTCGGGGCGTTACCGTTTACCCAAATGACTTTTATCGTCACTGCCTCTTTAAACAATTACTCTAGTTGACAAATAGCCATAGGACATTTTTTTCGAAAGGCGATCGAATGATTTTTCCTCTGAATCCAAAGATAGCTTCGTATTAACAAAACAAAAACGTTCACTCTTGTAAACGTATTTCGTTCGTACGAAACGTGGCGAATGGACAAAAGGGGTGCTTATCGGTTTTTCAAATTTATACAAGAGACAAGGATCTGTACGCTTCGAACAGCAGAACACCCATGTAAATTCGGGTCACCCGGACTGTTGAATAAGAATAATCAGGGTCATCGACGCGGGGCATTCTTGACTCTTTTTTTTTCTTCTTCTTTTTTTTCTCTCCTCGAGTCGGCGCGTCGAAACGATCAGCCATTGTTCCTTGGACTCGCGTTTGTTGAATTTCTTTTTACGATTGGTGAAGCCATTGATCCGGTGGCAAGAAATTGCGTCAACTTTGTCGAAAGTGCCATAGATGTTGCAAAATGTACAGCCACAACTGTATTATGTACAATCAAATATAATAAGTCTGTAAGAATAAATAATGTTTCTCTTTTACTGTATGAACAACGCGTGCAAATTCACGTCCAACTGATTCCCTGGCCAAGTTGCAAAAAACGACGTAGGGCGGCGGCGGCGGTGGTGGTGGTGGCGGTGGCGGCGACGGCGACAAGACTCTCGTTATTAAAAGTACAACGTTGTTTTTCGACAAAGCATTTTATTATTTATTACAAAATAAAGACTTGTTAAAAAATGGTATTTTCGTTGGTAGATAAAAATAGATATTTGCGACTGATAGCGAAACACTGAGTATCACGGCATTTCCGTTTAGGAAAAAAGACATTATTTCCAGGAAAGCTTAAAATTTTTCGTCAAATCCAATCCAAGATCTTTTACGATCAAATACTGAAAGACATTTCAATTGCGAATAAAAGTTTCAAAAGAGAAAAAAGAAACGAATAAGAGGCGGACGCTCGATACTACTCACCGATCGTTTCTCGTCGTAGTAGAATGCAGTCTTTATTTCGTTTATCGATACTTGGTTGACTCTCTCGACCACTCCCATTACTTCAACTTTTCCAAGTATCATTTTTTCCGCATATTTACCGGCTTTGACTTGGCTGCTGTAGACGCTTCGATTGGACATATTGAATTGCAACCAGCGATAATTTGACTGCTCGATGGCATCTGTGGACATTGAAAACGCGAGTAAAACGAGTTGCGGGAAGGGGGATTCATACGCGTATAGCAGTCACGACAAACCTAGACTGTCGCCGTCGTCCCAGTACAACTGGCCCTCCGCCATTCCCCGATCATCAGGCCCGATCAAAAGCTCAAAGGGATTGAGGCGACTCTCGGTCGTTGTTCGGCCAGGCGTTTGACCCGGTAAAATGGAACCGCCGCGAACAAGGAGCGGTATCGTGTCGAGAGGTGCCGTCAATCTAACATTTCGTCCATTCGAAATTATGGACTTTTTGTCGTAATAATCGTACCAAGTACCTCGAGGAAGATAGGCCCTTACTTGTGTCGCATTCTGAATAAAAAACAAAATAAAACAAAACAATCAAAAAAGACAATAAACAATAAAATACATCGTCAAATCGAAAGGGCGAAAACGATGCACGATTGGTCGGTGTTACCTCTTCGAAGACCGGTACAATCATGAGAGAGCTTCCCCAGAGAAATTGAGAATCCAAATCCCACGTCGCCGGCTCATTGCCAAATCTGCGCGATAATACAAGAGAAATTTCATCAATGACGATTCATCGTGAGAGCTCGCTAGGCTGTAAAAAATTTAACGAGCCTACTCGAAGAAGAGAGGTCGCGCCACGGTCTCGCCGAACACGTGAGCACGGAAGAAGAGAGTATACAGATAGGGTAAAAATCTGTAACGAACGAGGAGTGCCTTTCTCGTCGAGTCTACGACGAGTTGTCCCATAGCAACGGGATCTTGTTCCTGGCAATAGCGAGACACGTCGAAATTTAAGGACAAGCGAGGGGGAGAAAAGAATTTGATCGCTCTACTCACGCTCGTATCGTCGCTGTTGTGATTGCGCGAAAATGGATAAAAAGCTCCGAGCTGTGACCAACGATTGCACAGTGAAGCCGTCGCGTTACCGTTGAATCCGCAAATATCCGCCCCCATCATGGGAATTTGAAAGAGCCCGAAAGTCAAGAGTTGAGGAACGCTCATTCTCATATCGTGCCAGGCGGAATAAATATCGCCGGACCAGTGACCCGAGTAACGTCCTTGACCGATCCACGTTGATCGCGATATAACGAAAGCTCGACGCTGGCGAATTTTCACGAGAGCCCTGAAAAAACGTGCGCGAGTGGAAAAAAAAAGCCAACATTTCTTTTCTTTTTTTTCTACAAAACAACAGCTGCACCATCTTACCTGTTGCTCGCGACAGCCTCGCTCATCCCATAAGTATTGTGAACATTGTAGTGAGAGCCCAGATAGTGCCTCGCGTTCATGCACAACGTTTTCGTGGCTAATAAATTGCCAACGAGCTTTGGCACGTAAATAGGATTATCGAGATCGTTCTTCTCGCAACCATTCGGCCCACCGTCGTAAAAATTGGATGGTTCGTTCATGTCCTGACGAAGACAAGGAAAATCATCTCGATAGCGGCACACGATTCGCGAGCTCAATCACCCACGCGTGCGCACGTCCCCTATATTCTCATCCGTTGACCAAAGGAAACTCACGATCCAAGCACCGTCGTACGGAAACATGGTCCACATATCCTTCATCATGTCGTGCCAATATTCGACGCTATCGGGATTCGTAAAATCCGGCCACACGGTCGAACCTCGGTTCCACACTTTTCCCCTGAACGGCTCCTCCGAGTTTGCCTCTTTAACGAATATACCGCGACGAATGCCTTCGTCGTACGGCCGATACGAACCGTTTACTTCGGAAGCGGAAATTCCAGGGTCGATCAGCGGTACGTAGTGCATTCCCTCCTGAAACAATGATCATGGTTCGGCGAGAAGGAACGAACGGAAGCGACAATAGTGTTAATACCAATCGTAGCGATATTCACGAGTACCTTGTGAAGTTGCTCGACAAACTCGGGCAATTTTTCAAACTTATCCGGATCATACGTAAAGTCGTTGTTATTTTTCATGTAATCGAGATCGTTCCACTGAGTATCCTGCAAAGTAGCCCCAATTAGAGGGGATGGTACGATCACCACCTCCACCACCACCACCACCACCGCCGCTGCCGTCGTACACACACGAATGAAACTTACAAAAGGGATACCAGCTGCGCGCGTTCTGTTCCAAACTCTTTTCGTCTCCTCCAGGCTTCTGTAGCCGTATCTGCATAGATGAAAGCCCAGTGACCAGTAGGGCGGCATGAATGGTTTACCGACTACTCTTGAGTATTGTTGGATCACCTCCGCGGCCGTAGGTCCAAACATCACATAAAAATCGAATATACCGCCGATACTTCGATACGTTAGCGCCGGAGTCGCTTGCAATATAACTTCTAAAATTCCGACATCGAAGGACCGTCAAAGGCGAAATTTCGTATATTTTATCAGGAGGGGGGGGGGGGAGGAGGCTCCTTACCCATGGCATTGCTGTTGAGAAACAAGAGTCCCATGTAATAATTCGTTTCCATCATAATCAGAGCAAACGGTTGCGATCCGTACAAATTCGCATTTTCCATCGGCGGTTGATCCTTGTTGAACATTGCACGCGATTGCCAGCTGGTATTCAATTTCAGTCCGCTTCTGTGCTCTCCAAGACCATAAACGATGCTGTTCTCGGGCAAGACCATCGAAATTTGAAGAAACTGATCGGCAAATATGAATCCCCCGGAACCTTCCAGTCTGTGCAAACGAAACATGCTCTTGACGTCGAGTCGGAAAAGCAGAAAGAATCGTCTTTTTAACTTTGCCCCGAGTCTACTCGCATCGTCCAGTCGTCGCTGCTTCTTCTCACGTGAAATCCAGGGGCATGTGCGACCGTCTCTACGTATAACTTGCTCTTGCCTGTGACGCTCCTCTTCGGATCAGGTACGAGTGGCAAATGAGGCTCGTAGCGTTCTCTGCGAGCATCTGTTATCTGCAAACGAAACAAGCCACGTTCGATATGGCAAGCGAGAGATCTAGAGAGCTCGCAAGGGTCTTACCTTGATGTGTAAAATGTTCTCGTCGATGCCGCGGACCTCCTGTTTCAACAGGGTGATATCCTTCTTGTACGCCGAACTGGCGAAATTCTCATAGAACACCTGTTCGTCTGTCGAG
Source organism: Ophion obscuratus (assembly GCA_964007375.1). Taxonomy (NCBI): domain Eukaryota; kingdom Metazoa; phylum Arthropoda; class Insecta; order Hymenoptera; family Ichneumonidae; genus Ophion; species Ophion obscuratus. The sequence goes on along the minus strand of OZ023319.1, from coordinate 122,705 downwards.
TTGACCAGTCTGTAAAGAGTCCAATTTTTGGGATAGTAACAATAAGGAACGTCCGGAGAAACTTGCGCCAATGTTTGCTCCACAGGATTCCAACAGCAGCGTCTCTGGAGGCAGCTAGCCTCGGACGCTCCGTCCTCTGGATGACAATCAAAGCGCAACGTTTTGGGGGCGACGGCGCATACGGCGGTGGCCGATGGTAGCCTTCTCCGTTCTTCGCGTGGAAACTGCGAGCTCGGTGCCGGTAGAAAAAAAACGGTCGCGAGGCACGAAACTAGGCCGATCACGACGCACACGGATACAACTTTTTTCCAGGTGAGTGCTTGTTGCTCTTTCCACGATTTAAACAACGCTTCTTCCTCGTCTTCCTTCTCCAGCAGGAGAGGTAGTTTCGTCAAGCTCGACATTGCGCGTCCCAAATTCCGCGCAAAATACTCGTCAACTTTAGACTGGAATGACACTATCCTGATTCATAATTCAACCACGAGCAAACACAGAATAATAATCGTCAATAAAGAGGAGCGCGTAGGTTGTTATCTCGTGCTCGTCGAGCGATGATAAAAAGGCCGTGCGTTGTTCAAGTCCAAGAGCTATTTTCGGGCTGTATCTTTGTCCGCAGGCCTGCTCTTATTATTGTTTTCCGTCGAAAGGAATTTTGTAATGGGATGCGGCGGCGGCGGCGGCGGCGGCGGCGGCGGCGGCGGCGGCGGCGGCGGCGCGGTGGCGATGCACACTACGCTCTCTGTTGAGCTGCGACAATCGGTAAGGTAAGATTCTGCCAGTCCCGCTTATCGACGCGGGATACCACAGCAAGAATAACCTCGTTTCTCACCAACTCAAAGATCCGCAAGCAAGCTGAGACGCGCTCGGAAAATGGTAAATAACGATGATTAATACTCAAAGACATTTCGCGTTACGAGCCCACCGATGTTGCTCATTTTTTTATCTCCCAATCTCTCTATTTTTGATCGCAGAGTATTTCGTACGATCACAGTGTCGGCTCTTTGCGCGTCCTAGGTTAGGATTTCTATGTGTAACCGTGAATATTATTAAGACGCGCGCGCGTCATTCAATAATTTATCAATCAAGTTTCGTATCGACAAAATCGCGACTTAAATTTATTAGTGAATAGGACGAGTGAGATTTGGCGCAAATCAAAATTTAACATTGCAGTTTCAGATATTTGCGGCACGCGTTGCCTGCCGCCCGACGATGGCTCGATCACACGGAATATTCGTCTCGGCTAGCCTCCGACGCTACCGCTGCTGCTGCTGCTGCCGCTCGGGCGAGCTTGAAAAGTCACGCTCTTGGCCGTTCCAACAGCAGGTTCTACCTAGTTTGACTAGTCGTACCGTCGCCCGTCCCGTGTCCCAAGCAAGCTACGACCGATCGACCGCTCCTGTATTTCAGATTCGACGTTACTCCGACGCGTCCAGAAGACCCAACTTTTTCTCCCAATTTCTGGACAACGTCAAGCAAGAGATGCGCAAGAACAAGGAGATGAAGGAGTCCCTGAAGAAATTTCGCAAGGAAGCGGAGAAGCTGGAACAGTCCGAGGCGCTCAAATCGGCCAGGCAAAAGTTTCATTCTGTAGAATCGGAAGCGAGCAAAAGTTCCGAAGTTTTCAAAGAAAAACTCGACACGATCAAGGAGAGAGTGAGTCACGCGATACATTGACATGTATAAATATACGTATATCGATTGTACAGAGGAGCGACGCGTCGGTCCTTAGGTTCAAGAGGCCCTGGACGAGGCGAGTAAGAGCGAATTGGGGAAAAAAGCCGGTCAGATAGGAGAGGAGATATCGAAATCGGCGAAAGAAGCGGCCGAAAGTATATCGGAAAAGAGCCAGGCGCTCGGCAAAACGGGAGCGTTCCGAAGCATCTCTCAGACTGCCGAGGCTGTGCGTCAGGAATTGGGCGAGCAGGGCATAGATGGCCGGGTGTACGTGCCATTGAAAAAATTGCGGAAGAGAAAGGACGAAAGCTCGAACGTCCTTGACCAGAGAGAATACGAGGCTAATTCGGAAGCGACCGGAGTTGAGTTGCACAAAGATTCGAAATTTTATCAGTCTTGGCAAAATTTCAAGGTAACGAGGGCAGTGGCGCTTGTTCGTCTCGTTGCAAGAACTTTGCGACCGATCTCCTCTTCTCGTTATCTCTTCTCGTTTACAGGACAACAATCCCTATGTCAACAAAGTTCTCGATTGGAAAATAAAATACGACGAGTCGGATAATCCGATGATTCGTGCCTCGAGACTACTCACGGACAAGGTAACGGACGTTATGGGTGGTCTCTTTCAAAAGACGGAACTCTCCGAGACTCTGACGGAAATTTGCAAGCTCGATCCAAACTTTGACAAAGTCAAGTTTTTGCGCGACTGCGAAACGGACATAATACCAAATATTCTTGAGGCGATAGTCAGGGGGGATCTTGAGATACTGAAGGACTGGTGTCACGAGGCTGTCTACAATCTGGTAGCGCAACCGCTTCTCCAAGCAAAAAAATTGTCCTATCGGCTGGACAGCAAAATCCTCGGTAATATCCTCTCCCCTGATAACAATAGCCTGTCACCCTGCTGCGGCTCTGATAATTAGTCTTTGACTCGTCTTTCGCAGATATCGACAACGTTGATCTTGTCATGGGCAAGGTAATGGAACAAGGACCTGTTCTAGTCATAAGTTTTCAATCGCAACAAATAATGTGCGTCAGAGACGCCAACGAGCGAGTTGTCGAGGGTGATCCCGATAAAGTAATGAGGGTTAATTACATGTGGGTACTGTGCCGAGATCCTAGCGAAATTAATCCAAAATCGGCCTGGCGACTTCTCGATCTTAGCGCAAACAGTTCGGAGCAATTCGTCTAACCGTCATTCCGCCCCCCCTCTCTCTCTCCCCCCCCCCCCCCCCCCCCTCGAAATCTCGTCTCCTCGTGTCCAAAGAACGAGATTCATCCTCGCTCGAAATTTATCGAGTCTACGTCCACAAAGAGGTACCTGGAGACGACTCAGCGAGGATGCCTTTTCGTACCTTTCCAGGGGAAGGGCGTTTGAGTGAATTTGACTTTTATCGAGTGACGCGTAGACGACGGATTTCACTGGGAAGGAGGCGGAAGGGACCGTCTCTTCCTCCGTGTGTACATGTAAATATACTATCAACACACACTAATGATTCGGCTATTCACGGCATTTAGCATAATAGTTAATTTTTCATATTGCGAAATGGCTGGGGATGAGAAGCGCGATCGACCTATTTTCGTTGCGCAAAATCGTCGTTGTCCAAAATTCGCAAATTGTATATAAAAGAAAAAATAAAAAAAAAATGTTTTTTCAAACATTGTGCGTGCGACAATTAAAATGTGTTTCAAGATACTTAACCTTTGAATATTTTTTATTATGATTTAGGATAAATGTTTCCAAGCGATGCGATATTTGAAAAAATGTCTCGTACAACCGCGATTGCCCCGCAAAGCGGCGGGGGGGGGGGGGGGGGGTTGCGCGTACGTGTTTGGTGCTGCGTTCACGGAAAGTACAGTCATGCGGCGGAAACATTCGCGAAAAGAACAAAATTTTTCATGTCAGTGATTCCGTCAAGGAGACTAGTCGAAAATTGGAGAAAAAAAAACCAACCGTTGGCTCGATATTTATACGAGAGAAGGATTCTCGGGTGAAAATATGGAGACTGAACGCGATGATGCTAGGTAGGCCTTAATGCTTTTTAGCCCGAACGAAGATGCAGTGATATTTGCCTCTCCTGTTAGCATTATTCCGAAAGTGCACACGGCGTATTTTCTAAGCGCCGACAACGCACGTTTACGGCGCGTTTTTCAGTCTGAACAGTGCGCGGATCAAATGTGTATCGCGTCTGTATGGTCGTCGTCGTCTGCGTGTAGAAAATACGCCGTGTGCATAGGTCCGTACTCGTTGACCAGGAAGACTTCCTGTCGTTGACGACCAACCGAGTGAGACTAACCTCACAATAATCGAGTTGTCAAAATAAATGATTGCGGGGGAAAAAATATTTGGTCGTCAAAGACGATTGATCCATCGATGCCTTCTTCGGCAGCCTCGTTGTTGCGGCGGAGGCGGCGGCCCCGCCGCCGTTGCCGCCACTCATCTCTCAAGGTTCGCGACATGGTATTTTTTTCATTTTTCTTTTGTTTGCGTTTCTATACGACATTGTTTTGGCCTGTTAAATTTGTCAGTGTCAAATGAAAAAGAAAACTATCCAAGAGTTTAGGATGATGGGGACAAAAATTGATCCGGTATAACCAAGAGAGGAGTTGTCGTCTGCAGGTATTGCCACGAGCAGGATACTCTCGGCGAGATGGATGAGAGAATGCAGAGCGCCGTCAGGAGAATAGTACCGGCCCTGTCGACGACCAAGTACAAGGGTCAAGACGGTAGAATAGGAATATTCGGGGGAAGCGCAGAGTACACGGGAGCGCCGTACTTTGCCGCGATTGGCGCCCTCAGAACTGGTGCGGATCTGGTTCACGTGTTCTGCGCCAAGGATGCCGGTATCGCTCTCAAGTCGTCGAGTCCCGAGCCGATAGTACATCCGATATTGGATCAAAGTGATGCGAGCAAACGGATAAGGCCATGGTTGGAAAGACTCCACGTGATACTGGTAGGCCCGGGACTGGGAAGAGACGAGCGTATATTCAAGACGGTGGCGGAGCTCATCAACGTTTGCAGGGAGCTGAAAAAGCCCATGATAATAGACGCCGATGGTCTCTACCTCGTAAGCCAAAGACCCGATCTCGTCAAAGAATATCCGGGATTGATTCTGACCCCCAACGCCATGGAGTTCAGCCGTCTGGCCAAAGCCTTTCTGGACAAAAGCGTTCAGCCGGCGGCTCTCGTCAGAGTCTCGGACGTCAAGCATCTCGCGGACGTTGTAGGCAAGAACGTCGTTATCCTGCACAAAGGTGCCAAAGACGTCATAGCGGACGGTCATAAAGGCACCGAGACCATCTCGTGCGGTATCTCCGGCTCCGGTCGGCGCTGTGGTGGCCAGGGTGACGTACTCGCGGGTGCTCTGGCCGTATTTTGGTGGTGGGCGATGAGCGCTGGGCCGAGCGAGTGTGCCCCCCTCTCGCCGGCGATGATTGCCGCGTACGCTGCTTCCAGGCTAACCAGAGAATGCAACGCCGCTGCGTTCAAGATGAAACGTCGGGGTACCTTGACATCTGACATGCTGGAACAGGTTCAACCGGTATTCGAGAGACTCTTCGAAGCGTCGGCTGGCAAGTGAGCGCGGCATCCGCATCTCAATCTTATTTTAGCGTGTACCAAGCAATTTATCCACTTGCGCGTTACAGACCCTCGTCCTTCACGGGCATCAGATCCCGTACGAGAAGCACAGATTCGAACGCTCTGGCCCGACCGAATCAATGATTGGCGGCGGCGGCGGCGAATCGCGGATCTCAAGCACATGCCCGAAAGAAATACACAGAAAGACAAAGACTATTCCATACGAATCGGTAATAAATACTGTATTGAGCTATCGTGTAAACAAGTACGGGGGCGGGTGGTTGTGGGGAATTCAATAATCATCTGGAGAAACGGGCTGCTGGGAAATTCGGTGCGCTCGTATACGCGTACAATAAATAAATACTATCGTCCAGTCAAATTCGCGCGGACGCAACGATTGCGGAAAAAACAAATATTTCCTAATGTCAAGCTATTTGCTAAATACTGTGTATGTGTGTGTGTGTGTGTGTTTGTGACTCTTTGTTCTCGTTCTCGAGGTGGCAGAGGTGACAAGCCAACGACAAGCTTTCTCATTCATTCGCGGTGACGGCAACGGTGAGAGCCACGGTGACGACCTGCCAAAACTAGGAATAAAAAGTCAATACGGAAGTGTGATTGCCGCGTACGAGTATCGTGGGTGGCAGGTCGCGAGTGAGAGCCTCGAGCCAGGCCATGTAGAGAGGTGCCGAAACTGCACCCTTTCTCGGCATTGGTAGGGACCTGCGCGCGAATACATTTCAAGTGGTTTTTTCTTCTCTACATCTCTTGCGTTCAAGTTGGCGAAAAGTAAAACAAGAAAGGAGACTCACATGACCACGAGGGTGGATTGACGAGAATTTTCCAAGAGTAACTCGCGTAATCTCAGTTGTCTGTGAGTTTTTTCTCTGAGCGTCTGCAGCTCGGCCTCGGTTATCGCGCATTCTGCAAACATACGAGGATACGATGAGCCAAGCCGCGAACAACTGCTGCTCTCGTTGGGGGAATAATTTCATAGGCGGACTTACCCGAGGGATCGGACGAGTCCTTATTTCTCATGTCCGCGATTAGTTTGTCGAAGAAATCTCGAGTCTCTCGATGCGGCTCGACGCTTATGTCATCCACCATCTTGAGGCTAGTATATTTTATCCGAAACTTTGTCATTATCTCGGCCATTCTGCAATAGACGGAACAAGAGATTGCACGGGTGCTCTGGGGCTGTAACCCCCCCCCCCCCCCCCCCCCTCCCCCCACACCCCAACCCCCCACGTTACTCACTCTTTCTCCTGAGCACCGATCTCCTGCTTGTGATTAGCGAGGGCAAATATTCGCATCTTGCAGTGTTCCCAATTTGTTCTCGTGCTTATTATGTAAGGCAAGAGTATCGTCAGTCCTGGGCGTTTCGGGAAAAGAAAAATGATCATTGCTCGTTAAAAGCGCGACGGGAGAAAGAAGGAAAAAGAAAAAAAGAAGAGCAAGCTATTGAGACACGTACCTCCGTCATCGTAAAGCCACCAGACGTCTATCGTTCCATTTTTGTGCTTCTTCTGAAAGACTGTCATGTATTCCGGTTCGAGCGTAACGTCATTTTTTCTGTCGCTGAAATGAAATTACGAATAAGGTACTCGATACTTGCACAATGACACATCGATAAAAATCAATAACACCGACCGTATCATTTTGTCAGCGGCACTTTTCTTTTTGCTCTTCCATCGATCTCTCGCGGTCAAGTGAGAGGCGTTCGAGTCTCGTGGCGTACCAGCCGCGACGGTCACGACGTCGACGACGTCACACGCGACGAACTGACTTCCCATGGCCGGTACGCTCTGCACTCTTGGTATTCCAATGCTCATCGACAGATCGCTGTCGGCGTGCATGAGAGTGTTACCGGCTAGATTGTAGCTACTCACTGCCAGTACGCCCGCCGATTGATCCTCCTGCTCCTCCGCAACCGTCGCCGCTGTCATCCCGCCGCAACTCAATCCTTGCGGTATTCGTAGTATCGCGACCGCCAATTTTTGATCAAACGCCTCGCTGCAAGACCGCGAGAAAGTTGCGTTCGTTAGTTGTTGCAGGCAGGCGCAGGGGGGGGGGGGGGGGGGGGTGGTGGTGGTTATCAACGCGGAATCGAGAGATACCCACTGCAATACGTTAAAGTACTCTTGAAGATTTTTGCGATCGCAAGTCGTCCATCGAGTCTTGTATCCCATGAGAACAACGTTGGGAGCTAACTTTCCAACTCCGCTCGCTTGCATCAGAGCCGAAGCTCCGCGCTCCAGGCTCAAATTACCGACCACGTGATAAAAGGATTTAATGCGATAACGATGGAGCCAGGCGTAGCCCGTACGGAGACACGCCGACCTCAGCCTGTACGAGAGACGCATCTGAAAGCAGGATAACGTGAACCGAGTAGAAATTTCTTAATATTTTCATACTGATGCGGGGGTGTGCTACGGGTATCCCTTATTATCCACATCCTCCTTTCGCTGTGATCGGAACGGACGTATCAAGACACGATATCGGGCAATATGGAGATCCCCCTATCAAGGCTTGGACTAATAAGGCTCTTTCGGGCTTGCCTTATAACTCAGCCTCAGCATTTCACGTACACTGCAAACCCAACCGTGTTCTTTTAATACATATCACCTCATAGTTACTTTTAATACACCAGTACAAAAAATAAAGGAACAGAAAATTCTTACATTTTTTCAAGTATCTTTTTAAACGCTGTAGTTATATGAAAAATGGTCGCATTGAGATGGAAAAAAAATGTTTTCAAGCTTCGAGTTTCTAGTTTCGAAATCTTTTGGAAAATAATTTTTATCACCTACGGTCATCGCGCAATCATAAGAAATGCGGGAGAGAAAAAATGTCCATTTTGTTTGTTTTTTGCTAGGGTCCACGGGCTTGGAAAATGTTTTTTTTTAGTTGAATCGATGTATACGTCAGTTAGCTTGTTTATATTCAGCTTCAATTTGGTTTTTTGGTCTCTCTACGTCAATTTTTTGCTGAGATAGCCGGCGTTGAATTAAAAACGATCCTTTTATCTTTGATCATCGGTATGTCAGCAACCAATGTGCGCACAGAGAATCAAAAGAGCGGTTTTGAACACTTGAATACATTTCCTACAAGACCCTTTCGATGATTTTTGAGAATTTCTTTTTCAACCTTAACGTTCATTTTTAAAAAGTACAAAAAATTGACTTTTTATGGTTTTTCAGTAAATCAACCACTACTCAAGAAATATTGATAGCAACAATAATGTTGCCAGAATTTGTTTCAGCTTAATGTGCCCCCCAATAGCCCTGTGAATTTTCAAATTGATCCACCGAACCGTTTTTCCGGAACGATTGGTCAAAGTTTTACAAAACGATTAAAGGAGCAAAGTGTATTTGTTCCTAAACATCGTGTAATCATCATCAAAATGAAATGACCAATTTTCATCGACTTTTTTTCACAACTTTGCACTAGAGGCTTCCCTAAATTTAAGAAAAAAAAAAAAAAAAAAAAAAAAAAAAAATCGAAATCTCCGAGCCATGTTTTTTTTTGTCGGCGGAAAAAAGTTTTAAGGGGTGAAAATTACTCTTGAAATTGGATATTCTGAGAGTGACTTTTGCAGTTTCGCACATTTCCAATCAAGATATTAGGTTGAATTCCAATCAAGATATTAGAAACCAATTGGAAGACAATGATTATGGCGAATAGTAAAAACGCACTTTCTTCGATTCCAAGGGGGTTGATTGGTCGAAATATATAGCGGTTAAGTCAAAAAATTTGTATCACTTAAAAACTTATTTTTATATTTTAACGACACGGCCTGCATTGGATTTGTAGCTCTCTCAAATGGATTTACCTTCTACTTTTTAGTGGAAGATACGAGTTTGTCGGTTAGTCGAAAAAAAATGCTGCGCGAGGGTGACTACCCCTTGATGCTACCATTTCCGGTGTGCTTTTCCAATCGTGGTTCAATTATAGATATGTTATTTTTCATCGAAATCTCGGAGACGCGCATTTTATTTGTCTGCGGAAAAACGTTTTTTAAGGGTGAAAATCACGCTTGAAGTTGGACCCCCTCAGAGTGACAGTTTATCAGGTTCACATATTTTCAATAAAGATATTTCATTCAAAGTAATTTGAGGATAATGCTTATGACGGATAATAAAAAATGAACTTTTTTCAATTCCGACACGGTGAATTGGTAGAAATATATAGGGGTTGAAAGTCGAAAAATCTGTATAACTTAAAAACTCTTTATATATTAACGAAACCAATTACATTTGCGGGAGCTAAACAAAGTATAAGATGCGTGTTTTTGCGTTTTACAAAAAACCCCGTTTGAGGGGTCGACTCCTGTATGATACTCGTTCCGATTTCGTTCAGTTTGCGGTATGTTATTCTTCATTGAAATCTACAAGATACGTAGATGAAAAAGAATTGGCGTGATTGAAATTCCGATGAAGAACATCATCTCTTAACCGAAACAAAATCGGATGGGGACACCGGAAATGGTATCATATAGGGGTAGTTCGCCCCTCAAACGATGATTTTGCGAAAAGACAGCTATCTCCGACGTTTTTTAGCTTTGCCAAATACAAATAGTTTCGTTGAAATACAAAGAATACTTTTATGTTATAAAGGTGTTTTAACTTTCGAGACCTCGACATTTCTAAAAGTTCATCCAGTTTTTATTGAGACACATTCATTACTCATTCGTCATAAGCATTATTCCCCACCTGATATCAATTAAATATCTTAATTAAAAAAATGTGAAATTGAAAAAAATCATACTGAAGTTGTTCTACATTGAGGGTGAATTTCACCCCTTAGAACCGTTTTTCCGCCGTTGAAAAATGATGTATCTTCTACTTTCCGATAAAGAATAACATACCGCAAACGGAACGAAATCGCAGGGGGTCACTCGAAATGGTATCATACAGGGTTAGTCCACTCCTCAAACGAGGTTTTCCGTAAATCGCAAAAACACACAGTCGTCTTCTACTTTTGTTAGCTCTCTCAAATGTAATTCGTTTTGTTAAAATACAACGGAACGTTTTGATATAATACAAATTTTGTGACGGGGATTATTTCTCTAACCGGAAACGAGAACTGAACGAGAACTCAAATCGGGATCTGGTGCGAGAAACCGTCACCTTCGGCCGTCCACCCCGCGCGCGTGCATCCGCAGTACCCGGGGCGCCAGAGACTTTTTATCGCCGGACGTCTCAACCGGACTAAACTGGGGTCGGGGGGATCCAACCCGACCCACCAAGCGGAGACTGGAGCTCTCCTTGATTTTTGGTATCCCGGAATCCTAACCGGGTTCGAAGTCTGGAAACCTCCTCGATTTTTGTATCGCCGGAATCGTTTAACCGGACTAATCTGGATGCACTTGCACGAGGGAGGACGGTTGCGGTACTGCACGGCCGCTCAGGCTGTGGGTTGTGGTAGAGGGGTCGGGATTCACTGGGGAGTAGCGTGAACGATCACGGGATCTGTCACTTACGCGACACCGGTAACATCACAAGTAAAATAAAACGAAGTTTTATTTTATTGCGCGGGAGCCGGTGGATTAACCACCCGGGAACTGTTTACGGAGACGGAACTTAATCGCGAACACAAAACGCACGCGGAAACGTCACCCGATCGAGAACGAGAGGGCACGACGGCGTGCCTCTAGCGCGAGATCGAGAGCGCGACGTCACCTCTCCATCCCGACGTCTGATCGACAACTCTTTCACGATATCTCTAAAAATCGGGAGCGATTGCGATCTTGGAGACAGCCGTCTCACGCGAAGGTTCGGTAGCGACTCCGTTACGATAGCCGGAAAATCGGGAGCGATCGCGATTCTGGAGACAACTGTCTCACGCGAAGATTCGTTAGCAACTCTCTACCTCGCGCGCGACCAAGGCCGGCGTGCGAGGGATTATGCGAGAGCGAGACAGGGCACGTTAACAGAAAAAATGTCAACACGCTCGCGGCATCGGACAATGCGAAATCGCCGGTTCAAGCGAGAACTTTATCTCGTATAATATCGAGAGCTGAAATATTATTTCGGGAACTGGAATATTCTGATAGAATATTCCTTTCGGAATCTATATTTTCTGCCCGAGTTACCCCGAAAACGGAACGGTAACAAATCGGGACCTTTTCTCATCGGTAACATGGAGGCTCTCGGGAATCGCGTTCCCGGGTCACCGTGCGAAAGCGGGCAAAGCTTCTGTTCAGAAGCGCGGCGCGGAGATCTCCAGCCTCCGCCCGTAACCTAAACGGCCCGCTCTCCAGCACGATGCACCACTACGGTCAGGATTGCTCGGGGCGTAGAGCCACGCGCCGCTCAACCGAGTTCCGCACGCCAACCTAACCAAAACGAAAACACAACCCAAAACTTCAACGTAACAAGACAAACATACTAGAGAAAAGACCCTTAACACAAACGGATGGGTCGCAACCCGGGCATCGAGAGCATATCTTGATCATCGGTAGCCTTTCTGTGACGTGTCTTAAAAAATAACGTTACAACCCCTATTCAATCCCTATATATTTCTACCAATTCACTACTTCGGAATTGAAAAAAGTGCATTTTCACATCATTCGCCATCGGCATTATCCTCCAATTGGTTTCAATAAAATATCTTGATTGGAAATATACGAAACTGCAAATATCACTCTGGGGGTCCCCAATTTCATGGGCGATTTTCACCCCTTATAAACGTTCTTCCATGGATAAAAAAAAATACGTGACTCAGATTTCGATGGAAAATAGCATACTTCAAATTGAACGGGTAGTCACCACTCAAACGGGGGGTTTTTTTTTCTAACCCGAACAAATCCGTATCTTCTACTTTCTTAGCTTTCTCTCAAATGGAGTTGATATCGTTAAAATAGAAAAAAAAAGTGTTTAAATGATAAATTTCCTCGACTTTCAAGACCTATATATTTTTACCAATTCACTCTCTCAGAATTGAAAGAAGTGCATTTTTAAAAATTATTTGCCACGAGCATTATTCTCCAATTGGTTTCAATCTAATATCTTGATTGAAAATATGCGAAACTGCAAAGGTGGGGTGTCAAACTTCAAGGGTAATTTTCACTCCTTGAAAACGTTTTTCCGCCGATAAAAAAAAATACATGTCTCCTAGATTCGGATGATGAATAACATATCAAAAGTTGAACGAAATCCGAGAAAGATACCGGAAACGGTTTTCTTGTGAGTTATTATTGTGAATCAGGACCCAGATATTGAGAAATATGCTACGTTTATGACTTTTTTTTCTCGGATTTTTGGAAAACGTACTTGGCAGGTTTGCAGAACATTTTCATGGGACCACAGAGCTGTGTTTCCCCACACGGCGGAGAAAAACCCATTCAAATCGGGCCAGCTAACACGGTGTAATCAGTTTACATGAATTTTAAAAAAATTATAAAAATGCATAGCAGACCAACAGTTTGAAGCCGGTCTAAAATGGTTTCATTTGAA
>OZ023319.1:0-107500 GCA_964007375.1 Ophion obscuratus | reverse complement strand
CCATTATTATTAGCTTTGCAATGACAACCTCGTTTGTATATTTTCTGAGTTCCATTCATTAAAGACTATTTATTGATGTTTTAATACATCTTTTGACCTGACAAAAACTTAAACATAATTTCGTCATATACCTCATAATGTGCACAATGTGTGCCAAATTTCCGATTTTTCCCACCAATATCCTAAGAATGAGAAATAATTGAGTAATAACCTGGCAAAATACATGTATTTTGGATTAAAAATTCAAACCCTCACAGGGACCATTTAGTTGTATATCTTACATATATCAAAATAGAGAGAGAGAGGGAGAAGTGTGTGAACTCGATAATATATTTTTAATGGCCATATTAAAATTAACCATATTAAAATTAACAAGCCCTGCTGGATTCATTCAATTTCAAATAGGCATCAAGTATCAATTTGTTACACCTTACATGTAACAGCAGATAAGACACATGAATTTGCAGTGTATGCATTGCACTAGTATCAGCCACATGGAAATTTAAATTCGGCAACATATGAGATATGATGTTTTTGCGTTTTTGAAAATTTGATCAAGGAAGGTATTGAGGACCGTGACGAAGAAAAACGTCACGCAACTCGGATGCGTTTTGGAATATTTCGTTGTATTTCTATTCTTAAAACACAATTGAAAATGTGTCATCGTCGTCGTGGGAACAAGGTACGTATAATAGAAAAAATATATACGGGTGCTTAACACGTAAATTCCAAATGTACACGTACACACTATATATAGTCTACACGTATATGTACACTACACACGTACAGCCTTGGCCACAAGTGTCAGGCACTCTGTAAATGTTCTGTCTGCAATTAAAAGATTGCGAGCGCAGAAGATAGTTTTTTTTACGATCCTTAACAGATTCGCGAATAAGTTTTCTATCCTGGAGTTTCGTAGTCACCCGTTTTCTTCCCGTTCTAGGTTTATTCACGCGGCAGCCGGTCTCAACAATTTTTTTCATTGCAAATTCCACTGCAGATCGCGAACATTTCACCAACTTGGATATTTGGATGGCTTGGGACTTGCCTTGTTTGTGCAAACGTTTAATTTTTACCCGTTTTTCGTATTAAACGAAAACAAGCAATTACGCTGAACTAATGAAATAGGATAAAAGGGCTTCTCCACTCAAAGAATAGCAAATAAAGACTGGTAAAAGTTGTCGATATAAAAAAAACGCACATTTTTAGCGTTTTACGATCCGGATGTTTCGCCATCCACCAAAAGAGGTTTACTATTGTTTAATTTTATATTTGTCGATGCCGTCTTAGCTTGGGTTCAAAGCGATTGTAATAGTTTTATGTGCTTTTCAAAGTGTCAATATTTTATGAAGTGCCTAATACTTTTGTCCAACACGGTATGTACCTTTTCTTCTCTTAATATTTTAATGAAAACATCTTTGTTTCAATGAGACGGCAATAAATTTGCGACAAATCGTCGACTATCAACTAAATATATAATAGCGATACAAAGAAATTTTGGAAAAAAGATGTAAACATTTGAGTGACTGGAAAATAACACAATATAACTTGTTACTCCTTAGACTGAATATTCCAAATCTCATAGTTTTCAAGTTACGCCTGCGTAAGAATAGCAAGAATTGTTTAAACCACGAAAGCAAAGTTAACGGTGTCCTTTTCAAAGATCTTATCACTAAATGGTGAGATTACTACTTTTCAAAGTTCAGCGCGCGATTTTGCAAAGTGCGCAAATCTTGAAAAATCGGCATTTTCAAAATAACGTACCGGGTACAAAAAAAAATCGCAAAAATAAACAAGCAAAATGAAGCTGCGGGCTTTGTCCGCTTCGAAAATTTCCTTGGTAAATTCGTTTACGATTTTTCTCTCCGAGATATTTGATTTTTTGTCCGCGGATGGAAAATTTACAGGGTGCCTAATACTTTTGAACAAGGCTGTATATGTAGTTTATAAAAAAAAAAAAAATAACGTGTCGCTTTTCCACAACGGCCACGTCTGAAAAACACGACCTAATTTACGGGATTCTTTGTGCACCAAAAATGAAAGGAATTTTCGCTCAAAAGTTTTTCCATACGCAACAGAAGTATTCTTAAGTATGATAAACGGTTTTGAATGAATCCAATGATAAGTTTTCTCATCACTGTGTTTAACAAACAAAAGCATATGTTGAGTAATACATTGTAGGCTTTGCAATATATCATAGAGTGTGTACGTGTACAGGCTGCGTAAGGCAATATCATAACGGGCAAATGAGGAGGAGGCATTATAAACGCCTGGGGATGCAAGCTGAGAAAGGGCTGTTTTGTGGCCTACTGAAATTTCACTGGGCAAAGTAGATAGAGATTACTCACCGGGTGAACGTCGCCCGCTATGAGAAGAGAATTGTTCTTGGTAATGAGATTGGCGAGATGAAGAAGAGCCGGTCTCGCGCTCGGAGCACCGCACAGCACGAGAATCTGTGGTGCGTAATTCTTGACGTGCTCGTCCATTGAGTTGAGCCTGGAAGAATAGCAGGATGAGGATACACGTGCAGAGCGCTATCGGAGAGAGAGAGATCGACGCGCGTGCGCTGTGCTGCTTCCTCGCTCACCTGTAGACGACCGAGAGTGCCGTTTTGTAAGTCTGCGCCTGGGTACTGCTGCCCCAATTAACGTCGGGCTTGCGATAGACGACCATCAGATAGAGGGCGAATATCACGACGAAAGTAACGAGGGACGTAAGCCAATCAATGAGAAACATTATGGTGACGCACATAACGAATCCCATCAACGACAACCACGTGTTGTAATACTGCAACGAGATATATTTGCCGGGGCGTTTTGTTTTCTTTTGTTGTTGTTGTGGTGGTTTTTTTTTGTTTTTCGCGCAAACGGCTTGGCGAAAAAAAACAAAACGGAAGAAAGAAACCGAACGTACCTTGAAAGTCGGACGCCATCCGAGCGGTCTGACGAGAGCCGCGTGAAAAGTACAAAAGTTTATGAGGGCGTAAGAGGCCAGGTAAAAGTTGGAGATGAGCGGAGCAACCGCGTTGAGATTAGCTGAAAGAGCGACAAACGCAAGTTAGTTTAGGTTGGGGGAGAGAGATGGGCGAGGAGAGCAGCGAGCAGCGAGCAGCTCACCGATCAGTAGAAAGACGGCGGCAACGAGAAAGGTAAGAACGTAGCCCCTGTAGGGCTCGCCGTTTTTGCCGTATCCCTTGCTGAAATAAATGAGACCGGGATATATGCGATCTTGACCGAGGGCCTGAATGAGCCTCGGGACGGACAACAAGTTGGTTAGAGCCGTAGAAAGAGTAGCGGCGAAACAACCCGCGTAGATGAACGGACTCCAGAAGGACATGAGCTGCATCACCTACGGGCGCGAGGGCGTTTTCCGACAAAATAATAACGGAGCTACCTTCGGAATAATAAGTCGGGGACGTTGGCTGGAGCGGTTGGGGAGGCGCTTGCTCACCGAGTAACTGTTGTGAAGACCGAATTGACAGTCGAGGCCGGGGACGCAACTTGCGATGCCGCCGCCGCCGTCGGTAGCGTTTATCGACGGACCACCGATATCCCTGATGGCGGCTCCACCGGCAAATAGGACAAACGTCACGTAGCTCGTCATTGAGATAAGGAGTGCGAGAAGCGTGCCTGTCGGTATGCTGCTCGCCGGATCTTTCAAGTCACCCGATATATTCGCACCGGCCTGAATTCCGGTTACCGATGGAAAAAATATCGCAAAGACCGAGAAAAATGTCTGATTCGCGTTGTCGTAGTAACGATAATCCGGAGCCCAATTTTCCTTGAATACCTCGACTGCGGTTATTATCGCGACGAGCAGAGAACAAAAGTAAAGAATTAGTAGAAAAGGAACTTTGGTTTGGCAAGGGCGCACGTATGTGCTTACCCGAAAATCCAAAGAAACCCTTGGCTCGTTGATCGAGATCGTTCGGTCCGAGAAGTGTACCGAGCAAAAAGTCAAATATCGCCAACACGATTATGGCGATGAGGAAATTCTGAGCCTGAAAAGGAATAGTAGTTGATTTATCATCGGCGATCACGGGGTAGAGTTTCCAACCTTGTCCCTCGCGTGCAAAGTACAAAACTCGTCGCGATCTCTCCATCTCTCACCTTCGACTCCCATTCCATTCCAACGGCGCATATGAGGACCATTACCAATATCGCGATTACTCCGACGATTCTAACGTCGTTGACGCCGTTGTCGATTATCTTGAGGCCGTGCTCGTTGAGAAGATCGTTGAGCGAGTCGCAGAAACCGATCGTGTTCATCGAGGCAGCGACCGCGTTCGCGAAGGCAAAAACGATCCCTACCGAAGCCCCGAATTCCGCTCCCAACGATCTCGAAATGATAAAGTAAATGCCACCTGGAAAAACGTGGACGAGCTTGTGTGTACGGAAATGGGCGACGGGGGGGGGGGGGGGGGGGCGCAGCGGCAGCAACTACCACGCCTACGATCGAAGGAACGAACGCGCACCTCCCTTAACTTCTCCATTAGTGCTAATTGCACTGAGGCTCAGGGTCGTGATAACGCAGACGATGGCCGATATTCCGATAATAAGTAGCGATTGAGAGATGCCAGCCT
This sequence comes from Ophion obscuratus, assembly GCA_964007375.1. Lineage (NCBI taxonomy): Eukaryota > Metazoa > Arthropoda > Insecta > Hymenoptera > Ichneumonidae > Ophion > Ophion obscuratus. Next base: position 102,918 of record OZ023319.1, on the reverse strand, counting down.
GTGCGACGACCCACGATAATCGAAGAAATAGCATAACGCCCCATATATTCAAGAGGCACGGTATCAGCACTCCCTGAATCCATCCCAGCTTTATTCCTTCGTGACGAGTCGGTGGTCCGCCGACGTGGCCTGCCTCGACGTTGATATCCTGAGGCGAGATCGTACATTACGCGTGAAAACTTGGTTATTCTTTCTCCCAAATCCCCCCTTCTGAATACCCGCTGAATAACCGCGACTCGTTTTTTTTTCTCTTTTCGCTCCCTTCGAAAAGCCCTTTTCTTTTTTCATCATTTAGGCGTCTCGATCCTTGGAATGTAGCGCTTTTAATAAGACGATGAGAAAAAGTTTGAAAAATTATTTTTCAAACGCACGGAGGAGCCACGAGTGGCCAAACAAACTCAAACTGGCCGAAACGTACGCAAAGACGCGCGCGCGCGCATAGGTAAGCGCGTCTTTTTCGCAATCACGCGAAAAAAGTAACGCGCGCGAGCACGTGGCGGCAAGTTTCAACCGGTTACATCCAACGCTATCTGCTCCGTACGGATATGTGTACGCTCCTGCGGCCGTTTGACTTATCCGCGTGAAAGAATGAAAATTAATAATTGCTTACCTTGAGGGTGTCGTTGGCCTCGTGAAGTTGGCCCAACGAAGGTCTCTTGGCTCTTCTGCTCAGTCTGCCTCGTGGAAAATAAAGAAAAGCCCATGAGTTTGGAAGAAAAGATAAGGGAGGAAAAGAAGGAACTCCCGCGCGCGCACACCTGTAATGATCCAAGCGCGGGACCACGTCCCAGAGACCATTGGCGCTCAAAGTTAGCGGTGATTTCGTCTTATTGTCGTTGTTGCGGTTTCGGGAAACGTGCTCCTCGTCCGCCGCCGCCGCCGCCGCCGCCGCCGCCGCCGCCGCCGCCGCCACCACCGCCACCCCGTTGTTCGTATAGGAAAATTTCTCCTCCATTCCGCCGACGATCCTGTTTCGACAAAAATACGATAAACGCCTCGTTTCTTACGCAGCGTTCCCCTTGAACGTGTACGCCCGCCGCGCCTCTTTATCACTTCGGGGACCATGAGCGTCTCTTTTAACGTACGCCACGGCAGCAGGCATATGCGTCACCTGATCAACGAGCGGATCCCCCTTCCCTCCTCGATTAAGTGGGATATCGATTTTCGAACGGCGAGAAATGCGCGACGCAATCGATGCGTCTATATAACGCTATTTTTTTCTACCTTCTTTCGAAAAAAAAAAAAAATGGTTTTAACGAATGACGCCTGGGTATACACGCGCGGGCTCGAGCGCGCGGACGGGCGGGCGGGCGAACAGGCGCTTCCGTTGATTCTCGGTCGTGTACGAGGCCGCTGCTCCCTTATTGCAATATTCCACCGTATATCCTAGAGCGACGAGAGCACCCGACGCCGCAGCGTTGTACGTTGCGTTGCCGCCGCCGCCGCCGCCGCTTCCTCCGCGAATTGCGTCGCACGCGCAATTGTAATTATTTTTTTATCGAGTTTCGAATAACTGGTGCTCAAGAGGGAATCTCCCACGACGCACCACCACCAATCACTACACCACTGACCAACTATGATCGAAAAGCCTTCCCAAAGGCGTTTCTCCATTTCACCGCGTATGTCCTGCTGCTCCCGCTGCTGCTCAAACGTCGCTTCTATTTCGGGAGGAGGTTATTTCATATTGCGTTCGGGATTGCGAAATTATCGGCCCCCGCGCGTGTCTCCTCCGTCCCCCGCTCAGACGCTAAATACCCAAGCTGCACAAATTTCCTCTATATCTAAAAATACGCTCAATCCAAAGTGGACAAAACGAACGAAGAGCCTGCTGCTTTTTTAGCAACGAAATAATCGTTCCGGAGAGGGAGAGAGAGAGAGAGAGAAGGTGGGCACGCTATTTTGAAAGGCGCGTGATTCCGTTCGAAACAACTTAAAAGACGGTAAAAACCGTTTCCATTGGCGATATCCCGCCGATCGCGGAACGTACCTTCGGATCAAAGCCGCCTTCTTCTTCGTACTCATTTCGCGGGGCATTGACGCGCTCCTAGCACAATTTTCCGTCGAGCCGCTCTAATGCGAAGAAAATTTGTCGTAACGCGAACACGCACCACCAGCAACGCGATAAAACGGATCTTTGACGATACGCGCTATCTTTCCGAAACGAATGCGAGCTCGCGTAAAGCCCGTTTCTTGAGTATATATCGAGGAAGGTACTTGGGCGCGAGGAGACCACCGCGCACCGCAACCGCCAACGAGTCTATCACCGGAGTTGATTTCCACCCGGCAATATATACCTAATCCGCGAGTGACTGCTTTTGACTTTCCGTCTCTCTCTCTCTCTCTCTCTCTTGCGCCCTCGAGACGCGTCGCGCTGGGATTCCTTCCTTGTTATCCCCTCTCTTGTTAGGCCTTCCGTGCACGCGACTTTTTACTTCAATTTTATTATTTTGTCGTACTCGTTGAAAGCTGCCGAAGAAATATTCTTTGGAAAACTTATCGTTCGTATCCACGTGCGGTGGCGGCAGCGGCGGCGGCGGCTTCGGCGCGTACGATGCAAATCCATGTGTGTCGAGTGTTACACGCAAGGTGTGTAATTCTTGGAATTATTAATACGTGTAAATTCTATATGTAACGTGAAACAACGCGATTACGTGTGTTACGGAACATCTAAACCCATTTCGTAGGAATTTTTGAGCACTTGAACCGCATTCAGTTTTCACAATTTGTACTTGTCTCGTTGAAAACATGCAACACTTGTAATTGCAGACTTTAACACCTTCAGATATTAAATGTATGTCTTGAACAATGCATTATGTGCGTCACAGTTGAGTTGAGCACATTTTAGGCGTTTGTTAGTTTTAAGGCTTTCACGGCTCTTTATGTAATGAGAAGAGTATGTGGCTTCCGGATGGAGGCCGTGTTGATTTTAGGCGTATTTGTAAACAGTGGATCCGCACCTAGTATATTGAAATTTACATGTAAATTTTAAGATACTTGAGGCTTATTATTCAAATCAAGTTCATCGAACAGGACTTGTTAATTTTCATATGACGATTAAAAATACATTATTGAGTTGACATATTTCTCTCTCTCTCTCTCTCTCTCTCTCTCTCTCTCTCTCTCTCTCTCTCTCTCTCTGTCTCTCTCCACCCTATTTCCCTTTACTTTATTTCACGTATAAAACCCGTCGGAGATCTGTGTACTGCCTTATATATATATACATATATATGTTCATCAAGGATTCTAAACGTGGAATGGAGAGGGATGCAGAGAGACGAATTTTATATATAGATTATGTTTGAAAGAATATATAGCATGGCATTTTATAAAACTCTCCAATAATTACAATGACATTAACTACTACATATGGTTTATGTGATACAACAAATAATTATAGGAATTACTTTTGCCCGTTGTGCTAAATATCTGCATTCGGAAGCGCTGTCGCAGCTTTCGATTCCATGTAGAGGCCAACTATTTACTTTGAAAAAATCGTTTTAGGTGGTGAGGGAATGACGAATTTACAAATCATCAAGGTAGCACTCTGAATTGAGTATTTCATTTTATTTTTGATTTACGAAATATTCTATGGATTTAGTAGACGGCCTTCGATGCCTTGAACCAACAGGCATGTAGTGTATAAAAAAGAATCAATCAACACACCAAATACACATAGAAATGATACACTCAACTGTGTACCTGATACAAAAGGCATCAAGCGAATCCCGAAATGACACTCGGAAATGTGTAAAAAGCCACTACCAGATATATATATAACTATATGGGATAAACACACGTGGGTTCGCAGAGTAAGTAACGTCGCGGATAGCCGCGCGGCTGTCAATCGGGATGCGCGCATCTCGTCGAAGCGAGGGGGGCGGCGCGGCATCCGTAGTTGCCCGCGCGCAAGATTTATTTCTTACGCCAAAAAATGTCTCTCGTTATTTACAACTGTTTGCTTTACGCATCGTTGAGTAGCGCGAGCCAAGAATAACGCGACTCGGTGGAAAAAACAGTTTCGCAACGAATATGCGTTGTCGTTTGGCATCTCGATACAAAACTCGAAAGTCTTCCTCGAGTTGGTGGAAACCTCGAGATTGCACCATCAAACGGAATAGCGTTATTGGACAGGGGAGAGTCGGGGTGCGCGTTCGCGAGTGCATTCGTCCCGTCTTTCTTTCCTTTTTTCTTTTCGTATACTTACCCGCGAGCGAACGCGCGCGCGCGCGCGCGCGCGAAACCCTCTTTCAAAAAGAGAGAAGCAAGACCGAAAGAAGCACCCCCCTGAGGACGCTGCTCGCGGCGACTAAGCGACTCGCTTCGAGAAATCCGAACATATATACCGAGCGGGCGGCGGGGGCGCGTGCGCGCGGCTCGCCACAAATTAATGACGATATCCTCGTAAGTATATCGCATCGTCATCACGATCCTTCCAGGCGCGCCTTACTTAACCCCTGTGGTGAACTTTTGCCGCTGGCTCGTTCTCGGGCGCGCGCTCGAGCCCCGGGGCCTGCTAGCCCGCCGATCGAACCACGATCGCGCTTCAATTTTGGCCAGCTCCCGAGGAGCCAACCCCAACCGCTCCCAACTACACATTATACTCGCGAGAATCTTTGTTGAAAAAATGTGCGAGATTCGTCCGGATTCAAGCCGTTTTTCGTAATGTTCGTCGTCGTCGTCGTCGTCGTCGCCGCCGCCGCCGCCGCCGCCGCCGCCGCCGCCGCCGCCTCTGTCGGTACGGTATCATCGTCGACTCGTCCGCGTTCTCGCAAATTAATCGTAGCTGTTAATCTCGGCCTCGAGGAGTGACTCGCGCGCAAATACATTATTCTTAATAGCGGTGCGTCTTGCGTTACGACCAACGCACGCGTTGCCTCCCCCCCCCCCCCCCCCCCACCTCCGCGCTGGACGAGTAAACGCGCGCGTAAATTGTCGCTAACTAACCAATTTCGAACATTTCCAGTAACTTTTTCGATTCGTTTTATCGAGACGAAATGATCTTTTCACGTGGGCTTTTATATTCCCGTTTACACTTTTTCCGAGAGCCGACGGTTATTTTTCCGCCCAAACGACCGTCTTTCGTTCTAATTGTTCAAACCAACGAAAAAAAAAGTTATATTTTCGAGAGCCTCACCCAGCGCAAACGAGCTTTCACCAAACAAAACGAATGTTTGCCCTGCAAACGTTCTCGCGCGTCCTTTGAATTATTGCCAAATTTGTAAGAGTCGCGTAAAGAAGAAACGTCGACTCGGTTATTGGGAAACACGTTTGCCAACACCCAACGAAAATTCATTCACGCGCCTGCTTTTTCGATCGACTTTGTCGTAATTCAACAAATTAGCGTGCTTCCTCGAAAAATCAACGTTTCTCATCGTTTCAAAGAGATTAGTATTTTGAAGGAGCTGAGAAGGCCCGCCGGGAATCTCTTGGTTTCGATAATCCGGTTCGTCTCAGACCTCCTCCTCCCCCCCCCCCCCCCCCCGCCCCGTCGGCCGAATCTGCTCGGCCAGTCTCGTGAGTGAGAGACACCCGGTATAGGCGGGATACAACAGCCGCGAGCCAGTTTGAACCAGCGCGATCCAGCGAATCCGGCTAGAGCAGCACCGCCGCGGCACCTGCTGGAACGGCCCGCGCGCGTGCGCGCCTTCGTCTCCAACATATGCCGCTGCTCGATTTCGATCTTCGCGCCTCGATCGGACCTCCTTGGGACACACGCTCGATTCTTACCGTCTCGCATCGCTGTATGAGTAACTTCCTTTCGTTCGCTGCTCCCCCTCCCTCCCCCCCTCTCTCTCTCTCCCTACTCTCCTTCAACGTAGCCTCGGTTCCTCAAGAGAGAACTCGCGCGTACATAACTCGTATAACTCGCGGCCCAAGCAGATGCTCCGATTACTTACTCGTCGTTTAATTTGCATTGGCTAAATATACGAGTCTTTCAAAGGTTTGTGTACATGTATATATATATATAATTGAAAGCTGTTCGTCCGTAGCAATAATAGTACGCCCGATACATTTGCTTTGTCTAGTAAGGTTGAGGAGAATACGCGAGCTATACAATTCGGCGATTGTTCGCGTATGTTTCGCAAAGGGTTGTGTCAGCGGTGCTCGCGGTGCGGCGAATCTCTCTGTGTGTGTGAGTGGGTTCGACGTGTTACGCCTCCGAAGCTCCTCCGGCGAGTCTGCTCGCATACAGGTTCAAGGCCTGGACCGAAAAAGACAAAAGATGAGAGATAAACATTGGCAGCGGCGGAGGCGGGCGGGATGGGTGGTGCGTTAAAGCGAAAAATGCGCTACCTCGTATACGAGAGCGTACTGCTCGTTGGTTCGAACCGCTCCGGCGCGGTCTCTCCTGATGGTGTATACGACTCTGGGGACGTCGACCGTTCGCGTTATCTCGTACTGCCTTATTGCGAGATCGAGGGCGATGAGGGTTCCCGTTCTACCGGTACCGGGGCTACAGTGAACGACCATAGGAGCCGGACCTCCTCGCTGAAGGGCCCTAGCCTCGAGAAGAACGGCTATGAGAGCAGCCCCCGTTTCCGTCCGTTGCGTTGCTGCGTCCCCTCCCCCCGTCGGCCAGGGGTACCATATATGCGATATCTCCCGAAAACTATCCTTATCGAGATTCTGAAAGCACAGATTAAATGTCGTTCCTTTTATCGTTCTCGAGCCACTGCCGCTCTACTCGAGTCGCAATTTTCAGTCTATTTTGACCCTACCATTCCTCACAGAGCTAGGTGATATTGTGGTAGGACAAAAGTAGCTTCGAATTCAATATTAAATCAACTCTTACTCAATGCCAACAAATTTCTCGTCTCTGGACTTTTAAGCGCCAAGTGGGATATATCGATGTGCCGTTCTCGAATGCCACACGTACACTCTCTATTACGCATATAGACACGGCAAACCCTAGTGTGCTGTTATTTTTACACATTTCCGAGTGTGTAATTTCGGGATTCGTTTTATGTCTTTCGTATTACACACTCAAGTGCATTAGTTCTATACGTATTTGGTAAGTTATTTGATTATTTGTTATTGAATACCGCGCGCGCATTGGCCTAGTGAGAATTTATCACGCCTCATCAGATGTTTATGGTGCCGATGGTGCGGCTCCTGCTGCTGCTGCTGCTGCTGCTGCCGCCGCCGCGGCTGCTGCAAATCTTCAACTTTTCGCTTATGCATGGGATTTTCACTCTCATGTGGAAAAAGGCCTTAATTAAACGCGTGCCGAAAATCCGATGTTCCCGTCTTTCTCAGAATATTATAGGCCCTCCTTTGCCCCCACCCCCAAAGCTTTACAAGACACAGCAGGTGCCGAACAAACAACAGCTTTTCTTGAATCCAGTCACCTTTCCGACCCATTCCAATCAGCATATACTACAAGTTTTTTAGCACCCACATGGCCTTGCTCCGAATGTGTAATTATATTCGCCAAGGTATCGATCAAGTTATCGTTACCGTCATGACGCTATTCGATTTTACCGAGGCCCTTGCCAACATCGACGACGTTAAGCTTCTGGCAAAGCTTACTTTTACAGTGACAATCCTCATTTTATTTCATTTCGGTAAAGCGTTCGATTGTCTTGCGCATAATCTGCTGCTTCTGAAGCTCGTAGATATGCGCTTTTCCAGGAGTGCGCTGTCATGTGTATGGCAGTCGAGGAAACAAGTCGGAGTGGGGCTATCTACTTTTAGTAGTGTCGGAACGGTCTCGGTACTCGGGGCCCGCTACTATTCTCGCTACACTGTAAAAAATGATATGAAATTTACAATACATTTAAGATACAGAAGGAATTGAATTTTACGAACTCAGTAGATGAAATTAAATTTAAGACACTTGTACCGTAAATTTAAAACACGAACATGAAATTCTAATGTGGATATATAATTTAATAGATGCAACATGGAATTTCAAAGACAAGTTTGTAAATTTGTGGGAAATGTTTTGTATTAACCCGTGTCTTCAATTGAAAATTACTACAGATGTATAATAAATCAACTATAAAAAACAGAGTATTGAAAATACAAAACAAGTTTGAAATTTATTTACGGCTGCCTGAAAAATATAATACATGTGCAACTGAATTGGAATTGGAAAGTATCGTGATTGTACCCCTATCTGATATTATTTCTCATCGACGATGAGTTAAATATAAGACAAATCTTTAGGAATATCGATGATATACTTCTCGGAATAATATCATCCAGTACATGAATACTGTGATTCGATTCAGAAATTACCAAGACAAAAGCCACTGAGATTAACAATTGTTTGTCAAAAACCAATCACAGGTAAGTTGAATTTAATGTGTTCGTATATTAATATTGAAGAAACATTTTATGATTTTCATAATTGTTGACCCGGACGATATCTCATAATCACATGAATTTCAAATACATGCGTACAGTGGACGGCGATGGGCGCGCGGTCGGTGTGCGGGCTCGGCGGTCACTGAAGTTAAGCAGCATGAGGCGCGGTCAATACTTGGAGCGGTGACCGTTTGCCCGTGCACTGGTTTGCGCGTCAACCTCTGCGGCGGGGGAAACAGTTTCAATTTCTGATGGTAATGAATACAACTGAAACTCAGCCAAATATGGCCGCCTGTATCGGCCCAGGTTTTCCGCAGTTTCCCTGGGCCTTCGTGCAAATGCGATACGGTAGTGCATTAGGAAAGAGCGGATGCGGCCAAATACTCTAGGGGGGGGGGGGGGGGGGAGAGGACTATGGAAGGAATAGAGAGAAAGGGCTCTGGAAGGATTGTGAGTGGAAGGAATAAAGGAGAGGATGGTAAAAGGAGAAGAGGGTGTCCCCATAATATAAAGAAAAAAATACTACCATACACGCGGTGAACGAAAGCATCATACAGTATATGAATTCTCGGTCTTAATTTTGATCATTTTTACATAAAAACGTATTGCAATTATCAATTTCTGAAATAAATTTAATACTTAGGATTAGTAATTTTAATACACACCCGTATATTGATATTAGCAAGTGGTTCTTGAATTTAATATACACTTGTATATTGATATCAGCAAATGGTTCTTGATTTCAATATACTTGGATGTGATTATTTATTTACACGTGCATTATTTTTCAAACGCACAAGTATATTAATATTACGGAACTATACTTTCATTTTTTAAATAACCTGTTTTGGATTTTCAAAATCGTATCTGAAATTTCATAAGCGGTATCCGCATAAAAACTTCCTACACTTGTATATTAATTTTAATACAGAAATTTTTTACAGTGTATATCTCGCTACATCTGCACACTGTGATACGAGAGTGGCTCGGTACAGTATGTATGCGGACTATCTGCAAGATTACACGCAGCACCACCGTCACCCATCGAATGCATCGCAAATGCCATCATTGTATGCGCGTTAATCGTCGTCATCGAGGCGGGGTCTGTAAGTGGGTAGCGGATATGGGCCTGAAACTGAATTCGGGCAAAGGAAGAACGATTACTATTAGATCAGCCCGTTTTACCTAGCCCCCAACTTGACGCCGCCATCGTACTCCCATTGTTTAGGGCCAGAAGTCCTTCCACTGACTAGCTCCGTTAATTGTATTGAGAGAGCGTACGCTCTCGTGGCTTGAGCACGTCATGAAGGTGTTACCCCGGGAAGGTAAGGGCGACAACCTACGAAACTTAGGGCGTGCGGAGCAGTTAACCCTCTAAGAGTGTCAGTCAAACGCTCGTGACAGCTATTATATTCTGCCGCTCTAAATGCTGCCGTTCGATTTGTTATTTAGTGCGCGATGTGATAAGCCGATTATACCATAGTTTTGGCAACTGGCGTGTCTAAGAGTTTCTGAGCGTCACAACCTGATACTTAGGATGTTCATATACAAGAGTTATTAAAACATAAGCAGCCAGATTTTTCGTAGGCGCGTTCGGCGAGACCTGAGCGCGCGCGCCCACAAGCAAACTGCGACAGCCACTAACAAAGAAACCGTTTTCGATGTCCCCCTCCGATTTCGTTCAATTTTTTATATGTTATTTTTTATAAAAATCTAGGCGACACGTATTTCTTTTTTAACGGCGGAAAAAATATGTTTTTAAGGGGTGAAAATTACTCTTGAAGGTCGACACCTGCAGACCGACTTTAACATCTTCGCATATTTCCAATCAAGATATTAGACTGACATTATGGAGGATGAGACGCTTATGGCGAATAGTGAGAAATGCATTTTTTTCAATGTCAATTCCGCGACGGTGAATTGGTAGAAATACATATAGGGGTCGAATGTCGAAAAACTTGTATAACTTGAACATTTTTTAAAATATTTCAACGTCACCGACTGCATTTGAGGTCGAGCTAGAAAAGGTAGAAGATACGGGTTTTTGGGTTTTTTTTTAAGGAAAAAAAAAACCCCCCCGTTTGCGGGGTGACTATCCCCAAACGCTACCATTGCAGGTGTTCCTTTCCGATGGCATTCAATGGGAGATATATTATTTTTCATCGAAATCTACGCTCAGAAAAAAGTTTTATCATGTTCTAATAAATTGGCACATTAGAACATAATTTATTAGAAATTAATAAATGTTTACTCGTATGGAGACAGTTTTTATGTGATTATAGCTACAGCATTCATTCGGCGTCACTAAATATGTTTTTTGACGTGGCGATTTTCCACATCAAGTAAACGCCACATTTAAAATAGAAAATTTGAATAAATATTTCCTCAAATCAAATAAATACTACTTTCCAATCACGAAAACCTCTTATTTCGCGACTATGATACTAATGCGCGTATGCGCACTTTGCCCTTCAACGCGACGGGCCCGACAGCAGGCCGCTCGTCAGACGTAGCTCACGCATACGCTTACACCATGTAGCTTCTTCCTATACCAATGCTTTCGGCACAAATGTCAGCGCTGCGTTTCGGAAGTGAGAAACTCGAAAGTGAGGAATGATTTAAGTGTGAGTAAGAATATAAAGTGTGAAAAAAAAAAAACGTTCAAGTAAGAAGATAATGACGGACGAAATTACACAATTCCTCGAAAAAAACCTGCTGGGGGATTATGAAGAATCCTATTAGATGTTAAGAAAAATTCTTAGTAAATCTTAAACATAAACTTAAGTAAAAAAATGTCTTAGCTGTTAATAGAATCGTAGTAGACCGACCGATACGAGTAAGAAAACTTATTCGCCGAGAGACAAACTTCTTTGTCCTTGATAAATATTTTTTCAGAGTGTAAGAGACACGTATTTCTTCAATCTGCGGAAAACGGGTTCCAGAGGTGAAATACACCCATGAAGTTGAACAAGCGCAGAGTGACTCGTGAGCGAACAATGCAAAATGCACTACTTTCAATTCCAAGGAGGTAAATTAGTAGTAGTATACTCGTATAGGGGTTGAAAGTTGACAAATTTGCATAACTCAAGAAATGTTATTTGTGTTTTAATGTAACCATTTGTGGGAGTTAAAAGAGGCAAAAAACATACGTTTTTTTGCGTTTTACGGAAAAATCCCGTTTGATGGATGGACTACCCCCACCCCTGTATGATGGATACCATTTCGAGTGTCCCCCTCTGATGTCGTTCAGTTTGCGCTATGTTATTCCGCATCGAAATCTAGAAGGCGCGTAATTTTTTCAACGATCTTAAGGCAACGATCTTAAGGCGTGCAAATCACCTTCAAAGTAAGACACCTTCAGGGTGATTTTTCCAGGTCCGCATATTTATGATTGTTATATTTGATTAAAACCAACTGGAGGGTAATGCTTATAACGAGAATAATGGATTTAAAATCAATTTAAAACGGGATGAACTATTAAAAATTTATAGGGGTTGGAGATTGAAACACTTTTATAACATGAATGTATTCTTTGTACTTGAACAAAACTATTGGTATTTGGCAGAGCTAAAAAACGTACGAGATACCTACTTTTTTCCACAAAATTATCGTTTGAGGGGCCAACTACCCATATACGATAGGATTTCCGGTGTCCCTATCCTATTTTCTTTCGTTTGATGGACATTGTTCTTCATCGAAATTTAAATAACGCCAATGTTTTGTATCCGATGGAGAATAATGTAACACCGACGTCCTTCAATTTCGACGGCATAAATTGTTAGAAATTTATGGGGGTTAAAAGTTAAAAATGTTATGACATAGCACCTGTTTGTTTGGGTTTTAATGAAAGTATTTGCATTCGAACAAACTAGAAAAGGTACGATAGTACAGCCTTTTGTGTTGTTTCGAAAACCTTTTCTTAAGCAGTGAATAACGCGCGCCTACACGTGTGCGCATGAATTTCCACTAAAATCGTATTATGTTCCTCAAATATAGCTTCCTAATCGTTACAAAGCTCTCTTTTCATGTGACAATTGACTATCTTAGGGCCTACCGTGTGGATTGCGGTGAAATTCCGTGCGATATTTTATCGCAAAATCTGTCAAGTATGAAGCGCGCAGAGGAAGCGGGGGCGCGCTGCGAGAAAACAAAAATCGTACGCGGACTTGAATTCTGTGGTTTGCTACAGATTTGTTGCGATGCATCTCTGCACAGACATTTTGCACCCTATGCGCTGATATATGAAACCCCGGGCACCGCGCAATATTTTTTCTGCACTTGAATAATAAATGAGCGTAAATGGGCGGACTTTGGTTTCGTGGTCCATAGCAGTGCTTCATCGAAAAAGATTGCGATACGAATGGCAAAACTCACAGGATTCTACTACACTGCGTGTACCAAATCTTACAAGACTTAATCGTTACAAGAAGATTCGGTCTCATTTCTTACGGGAACCATCCCGTCGTCGGTCTTTTGTTCCCTTCCGGCCAACTTTCTCACGCACTCCTAAGTTTTTGCAGTTGTCTATTTTCAGGATTTTCGGTGGCGCTGGAACCAATTCACGTATGGAAGCATATGCCGTGGTCATCACGAAAATGCTTTAAATATAATGACTTATTAAGCCTAGCGTCGACTATTCGCCTCCTATTTATTAATTCGCCTCCTATTTATTAATATGGAACGTGGCACCGATTAGCGACGCCCCCCGCCTATTCAGGCGAATTTCTGTAGCAATGCGTTTTGACTTGTCTCGGCGCGCCTCAATCGACGCGGGCAAGCGGATGCGTGCTGAGCGAGTCGACGTGCAGCAGTTGACGACTTGTCATGACCTACCGATTCACCTCGATTCATCTATGATGAACGCACACTAAACGCGGCAATTTACATTATATTCCATGAGGCAACAAACAAATTGGCGTGATTTACATTTCGAGGAACAACAGCAACTCTCAAATGCGGAACAAAATCAAATGTGGACATGGGAAATAGTATCATGTATAGAGGGAGTTCGCCCTTCAAATGATGATTTTGCAGAATAAGCAGGTATCCCCTACGTTCTTCAGCCCTACCCAATACAAATACTTTTGTTGGAATACTACAAAAAATACTTTTATCTTACAAACTTTCAACCCCTATAAATATCTAACCGTTTATCCTGTTTGAATGGAAAAAAATGCGTCATTCGCCATGACTATTATCCTCCAGATGGTTTTCATTAATTATCTCGATTATAAATTATATGCGAAACTAAAAAAAATCACACCCAAGTGTCCGATTTTGAGGCTGATTTTCACCCCTTAAAACCGCTTTTCCACTGTTGAAAAATAACGTATCTTGTAGATTTCGACGAAGAATAACCTTCAAATGGGACTTTTACGTGAAACGCAAAAAAAAAGGAATCTATCACTTTTTTAGCTCTCTGAAATGCAATTTGTTTCATTAAAGCGAAAAGAAAAATGTTTAAGTTACACGAATTTTCCAACTTTCAACCCCTATATATTTCTACCAATTTTTACCCCTTCGGAATTTAAAAAAGTGCCTTTTTCATAACTCGCCATAAGCATTATACTCCAATTGGTTTCAATGAAATATCTTAATTGAAAGTACACTACCCCAAATAATTAAAGGAACAAAACATTTCTAAAAAAAATTTTTTAATGTTTTTCTATGCGCTGTATCTGTGTGAAAAATGGTTGTATCAAAATGAAAAAAAAAAAAAAAAAAAAAAAAGCCTTTTGAAGCTTCAAGTTTCTAGTTATAAGATCTTTTCGCAACATTTTTTTGTGAGCTACGGTTTTATCACCCAATCGTAAGAAATAATGCGAGACAAAAATTTTCAAATTTTTGTGTCTTTTTTTTAACAAGGGGCTATGGGGTGGCGGGAAATTTGTTTACAGTTAAAACAATGCATATGTCTGTTAGCTCGTTCATTCAGTTTCACCTAGGATTTTTTTTGTCCCTCTACGTACATTTGTTTTCTGAGATATTCGACTTCAAATGAAAAAGGATCCTTTTGTCCTTGATCATCGATATCTCAGCAACCAATATTTGCACAGTGAATTAATGGGCAGCTTTAAAAACTTGAAGAAATTTCTGACGAGACCCTTTCATTCATTTTTGAGAATTTTTTTCCACCCTCGACATTTATTTGAAGAAAAGTACCAAAAAATGACTTTTTCTGGTTTTTCAGTGAATCTACCGCTACTTTACAAATAGTGATGGAAAGACTAATGCTGCCAGATTTTTTTTCAGCTTAAAGTACTATCCATAGCCTTGTACATTTTCAAATTGATCCATCGAACCGTTTTTCCGTACCGTTTGATCAAAGTTTTACAAAACAATTGAAGTAACAAGTGTATTGTTCCTAAACATTGTGTAATCATCGTCAAAACGAAAAGACCCATTTTTTCGACTTTTTTCACAATACGCACTAGTTACTTGTCAAAATTGAGAAAAATGAAAAAAAAAAAAAGAAAAAAAAAACATTTCTATGTCCTCTTTTGGAAATTTGTAAAACATTTCGGGAAACAATACTGACTCATGTTAGACACGATTCGACCTTTGCGTACCATAATTTCACTCATCTTTAATTGCATTAATTCAAAATTGATCTCCCAAGCTCGAATTGATCTCCCAAACACTTATGCGATTAATTGAAAACAAAAAAATCGCACAAGTGTTCTCAGATCGAGTAGGTAATAGAGCTTGGGAGATCAATTTTGAATTAATGCAATTAAAGACCAAACATACTTGCGTTTGCACAAAAAAAGCGTAAATCCGAGCGTCCACCTCCACGTGATACGCTTCGGGTAACGCAAATGCCGGTGGTTGACGATTGAAATGTTTTACCAAAAAAAATCAGATTTTAAAACATTTTTTCAATTTTTTTCCTCAAATTTAACAAGCCACCAGTGGAAAGTTGTGGAAAAAGTAGACAAAATGGTCTTTTTATTTTGATGATGATTACACGATGTTTAGGAACAATACATTTGTTCCTTTAATTGTTTTGTAAACCTTTGATCGATCGGTCCGGAAAAACGGTTCAATGGATCAATTCGAAAGTTCAGAGAGCATTTGGGAATACATTAAGCGGAAAAAAACCTGGAAACATTAGTCTTTCAATCAATATTTGTCAAGTAGTGATAGATTTACTGAAAAACCATAACAAGTCATTTTCTTGTACTTTTTTCATATTAATGTTAAGGGCGAGAAAAGATTCTCAAAAATCCATAAAAGGGTATTGTAGGAAATGCATTCGAGCTTTCGAAGCTACCTTTCAATCCCCAATGCGATCATTGGTTGCTGAGATATCGAAGATCAAAGACAAAAGGATCCTTTTTCATTCAAAGTCGGGTATCTCGCCAAAAATGGACGTAGAGAGACCAAGAAAAAAAAAACAAATTAAAGCTGAATAAACAAGCTCTATGCATTGATCGAACTGAAAAAAAAAAAAAAAAAAAAAAAAAAAAATATTGGAAGATTTTTGTTTCGCGCGATAACCGTAGTTCACAAACACTTTTTGCCCAAAGATATCACAGCTATAAATTTGAAGCTTCAAAATGCTTTTCTAAATCTCAATCCGACCATTTTTTACACAGATACAGCGCTTCGAAAAAACACTAAAAAAATTGAAGAAATTTCATGTTCCTTAATTTTTTCGGAGTAGTGTATGTGAAATTGGAAAAGTCACTCTGAGGCTGTGCAACTTCTTTTTAGCATACAGAGGTAGTCAACCCGTATCTTTTACTTTTTTTAGTTCTCTCAAATGTAGTTGGTGTCGTTAAAATATTTTTAACAGTTTTTAAGTTATACAAATTTTTCGACATCCAACCCCTATATATTTCTACCAATTCACCCCCTCGGAATTGAAAAAGTAGTATTTTTCATTGTTCGCTGTAAGAATTATCCTCCAATTAGTTTCAGTCTAATATCTTGATTGGAAATATGCGAAAACGCAAAGTCGGCCTGGGGGTGTCCGACTTGGAGGATAATTTTCGCCCCTTGAAAACGTTTTTCCGCCGAACAAAAACATACGTATTTTCGAGATTTTTTATGAAAAATAATATATAAAAAATTGAACGAAATCGTAGAGGGTGGTGTCGGAAACGGAAACGGAAACGAAAACAGTTTCCTTTCGAGAAGCGACGACTTTTTTATTCCTACATGCCGCATGCAATTATTACTTGAAATCTTTTTCCACGACCGCATGCTATTTTTGGAATACGATTGCATGCAGCAGCATCAGAGCGTGCGAGAGCCGTAATAGCTTCAAACAAGCGATGAAGCGCCAACTATTTCGAGCCGGACATGATTAAGATTGTATTATTAATTTTTCGCTCAAGTTTTAGTTTTTGGTCTTAGCTTTTAGCTGTAGTTTTAATTTTTACTTTTAATTTTCGCGTAGTCAACTTTTCAGTTCTACTTTAGGGTTCAGTTTAGTTCCACAAAAAACGACCATTTTATAAGCAAGAAAACAGACGTTTTTTTTCCCCCCCATATCTACGTAATTTTGTTAGATTTTGATATTTTCCAAAAATCCTACCTCATTGTACAGGAAATACCTTCCAGTTTAAGGGGGCTTGGAGAAATCGACGACAATGAGCAATCAGAAGGCATTTTATACGGTGCAGGAATTGCCGATTGAGTTTAGGTAAGAGTTTTTCATAGTATAAAGTTGAAACGCATTTTTCTCGAAGGAACGTTTTCAAAATCTAGCTCCATCGCGTATCGCTAAAACTAATAAACCGATTCTCTTGAAATTTGAACCACATATTGTAAAAACGATTCGCGGCAAGATGACCCTCGGTGGTTTTAAAATTTTCATTTTTACTCTTGTTTTTGCGAAAAAGTGCGAAAAAAACGCGTTTTTTAAATACATTTTTCGTTTTTCATCTGCCACCTATTTATTTTTTCACAAAACTTTATATCCGAGGATCACATTTTGTAGCTGGTGTCATACTGAATCTAATGGACTTTGATTTTTTGTTTCAGACAAGCCGTTGCCAAGTTGTGACGGAGCTACCTAGTCCACCTATTTTTAATGCGTTACGTTAAACTATAGGTTTGTACTTAAAAATGAATAAAAATGAATGGAATTAAAAAAAATGTGTTTCAAGACTTTATTTATCAAGCCCAACAACTTGTATATTCATATCTTTTATAAAATCCTAAAAAAAGTCGTTTTTTCGTGGCTCCAAAGTGGACTGCCCCCTTAACGACTTTCTTTCCTATTTCGGTTTCAGCTACTCAATAGGCCGGAATCATGTCAGCAGTGGAGGAACTGTTTTTTTGCGCCTCCGAAGGCGGCGCGCATAAGTCGCTTGGATCTCAATATTTTTCTATGAAAAACTTATGTAATATAGGTCAAATATAGCCAAGTATAGTCTTAATTTTTCGAAACATTTAATTGAGTACCCGGGCAAAAATTTTTCGAAAATCAACCAAATTTTCAACGTGCACACTGGTAAAGTCCCTTAATACTCCTAGTCATAATTTGAAGCTAAAGTACGATATCTTCAAGGTTGTAGAATTACCATGTAGAATTTCCACACGGTGCCCTGTGACAATAGCCTCAGAGCACGAAATAAACAGAAGTTCTCTCTCTCTCTTCTTCCTCTCCCCGCGTCCCACTCCGTTTCGTGTATAAAAGCCTCAGATGTATTTATGAAACAGTATATAGATCTCCGAAGGGTTTTATACGTGAAATAGAGAGGGAGGGTGGCTCAAAGAGAGATAGATGTCAACTCGATAATGTATTTTCAATCGTCATATGAAAATTAACAAGTCCGCTCCGATTAATTTAATTGAAATAAGTATTGAGTATATTGAAATGGACATGTCAATATTAGTTATATGAAAATTGACATTGAAACAGATTTGATATCTGGACGTGTGAAAAATACACATCGAATGTGTCGTAATGTGTGTAAACAGAATTACACATGTCAGGTGTAACAAATAACGCGCATGGATTTGCAGTGTACATACGGCATATGCACGAAGCATTGTCAATAACCCCTGATAATTATCGTGATATATTATAGAAATTATATTTCACGAGTACTGTATTAATAAAACTTTTTCAAAGTTTGCACTAAAAATCGTTTTTACGAATTATCGTTTGACCTTATTGAGAGTTAAAAAAATGTCTACTCGCGTCATCTATAAGTTAGATTGATAAATTGATAATACTAATTCTCGTGATGATGTGTTTCGTCGAAAGAGAGGCTGGGAGGTAGGTTGAAAGGCAACCGAAAGAGGAGCTAAAGCTAGTCGACCTGGACCAGGCGGGAGGTCTTAAGAGGTTTGTGCAGAAGGTAGCTGCTGCTGCACTTACCAGCAGCGAAGGAGGAGTAGAAAGTTAGTTTGGACAACATTTCGAGGCTCATCGTAGGTGACTCGTAGTAGGTGTAGGTGGCTTGAAAATAGGCTGAAAATATTTCATCTCGGTTCGATACCTATACGTGTAATACGTACCTTCAAGCGAATGCTCGAGATGGCGTATTTTTCTTTACTCTCGCGCTTCTTCAGCGTAATCTGAAAATCCCCAAAGACACGACGACAGTCGGTTATTTCCGAGGGTGGCACGTACTCGGCGCACTTTTCCACACCGTTCTCCGCAAGCTCCGTCAGCATTATAACGACCTTGGAGCGCTGCTCCCAGATCATACGCCAAAAGTCGGCAACGGTCGATTCGAGGGGTGCCTGACAGGCTATGTAGTACTTGGTCGCGTTTTTCGGGCCCTGTCAACAAGAAGCGACCAAGAGAGCGTGTAAGAGGTGAGGAAGATAATAACGCGGTGTCGCCAGAGTAGTCTCTTCGGCCACGAGCAAACTTACTCGCACGTAACTTGCGTTTATGTACTCGCTGAGCGGATCGTCGTTGATCCTCGCGAGAGGGACCCGCGTCTCCGGCAGGGCTATAACGTTCGCGTATCGGTTTTTAACTTCGGCTCCGGCGGGCAACTCGTCGATTCCGGCCATAACTTGCGGTATACCGGCAAATTCCTCCCTCATTTTGTCCCGATCCTTGCAAAAGCCCGAGAGTCCCGCGAAATTCAACGGATGAGATGGCGTCGCTGTCTAGGCAACGCGTTTATCAGTTATTCGGGTCGCCCTAAAGACATGTCTTTCTATTTGGAATAAAGAAGAAGAAGAAACAAAACTGGCCGCTTTCTCACCGAATCCTCGAAGCCGGGGTTGCCGTAACTCCTCTTGGAGGCTCTGAGGGCCGTCGCCGCCGCCGCCGTCGCCGCAGCCACCCTCGCCGTCACCGCCGCCGCACTAGCAGCCGCCTTCCGTCCAGCTCTCACGCTGCTATGAGTCGATACGTTGTCCAGACTGTAAGCGTCAAGCGAAACCGGACGACACCGCTCCCCGTAATTAAATCTCGTTCTTCTGCTCGTTACGACGAACAACAGTACAGCCAATAGTGCGAGACACACAAGAGCCACGCACGACACGACAATAACCGCTACCGCGTTACTTGAATCATCCGCCGCCGCCGCCGCCCCCGCCGCCGTCGTCGTCGTCGTCGTCGTCGTCGCGGCGTTTCGTTGTACCACCAGCTGGAAACTCCGAATCTGCAATAACCGAGCGGCACTATATATAAACATAGTCGGTGAGTATCGATGGTGGTTGGGCGAAAAAAAATGGTAAACAAGCTCACGGTTATTCGTTGCCCGCTCGCCGATCGTGCATCATGAACGAATCGAGGCACGAGTTTCGTCGTCTCAACATCCAAATTGCCGTCCTTATCGACCACGTACAGCAGTAGACTCGTTGCCGTCGCGGACGATTCCAACGTTATCGACGGCCTGTCGTCCGCGCATGGATTTTCGTCAAACATTATCCGAGCAGCGGAGATGTTTCTGCGACCGGAAGCGACACGTCAACTCGCGCCCGCGCGTTTCTTATATTCCAAGATATATCTCACGAAGAGAGAGAGAGAGAGAGAGCGAGCAAGCGAGAGAGGCTTTTTTTCGCGCAACGCGCCGTTTACTTACTTTTTTAAAGACAGTGTCAAGAGATCTCCGAGTGATTGACGCAGTGCCGGAAGATGTGGGCAAACCTCTGCCCAACTACCCTCGAAAGTCATTTTAACCAGGGCCGTTAATTCCGAGTGATCGAAGACGGTACTCCGGTATACCGGCGGACTCCCGGGTGCTGCTGTTGTCGTCGTCGTCGTCGTCGTCGTCGTCGTCGTCGTCGTCGTCGTCGGTGTCGTCGTCGTCGTCGTCGGTGTCGTCGTCGTCGGTGTCGTCGTCGTACCTTGCCAACTCGTTTCCCGCTCCTTTGTTGAATAATCCATACTTTCTGTTCTCATCACGGTAGTCTGCACCGTCGAGGTGTAGTCGGTTAGCGTCTCGCTCGTACTTTCCGCCATTTCATCCTCTCTCGTATTTTCCGTTACCATCAGGATCGTTGTAGTACCGCTCGCTATTTCCATCGTCGACGATATTACCCCGCTGCTAGTAGTTACCGTATCAGGCAACCATGTACTTGAACTTTCCTCAACCAACGTTGTAACATCGTTGCCCTTAATCACCATCGTTGTCACTTCCGTAAAGAACGTTGCATCTGGAAGGTCACCGCTGGTCGTCATCCTCGTTGTTTCCATAATCGATGACCCGGTGGTGGTGGCGGCGGCGGCGGCGGCGGCGGCGGCGGCGGCGGCAGCTGCGTTGACCGTTCCCATTGGCGAGTCTGTTATGACGGACGTTTCGAGCACGGACACCTCGGTCGCCGCCGCCGCCGCCGCCGCCGCCGTCGTCGTCGTCGCGGCACTTGCTTGTACCGGTGGAATCGAGAAGCGGCCTCTCGACGATTCGGTATTATTCGAGTTTGCGGTGCTCGACACCGTATGGTTGAACGACGAGACTGGCAACTTGGGTGAATTCTGTTCGTATAGCGGGGATATCGCGTTCCGCTCACTGCTCCACCCGATGTAGTCAACACTGTAGCTATCGGAAAACAACGACGGGGATGAGGATGACGGGGATAATTCGGTTGGTTGTGTACTTTCCACTCTCGGATAAGTAGTATCGTCGATCGGTGAGATCGAGGCGGCTGCTCCCGGCAAAGCGGAGCTCGAGTCGCGCGGTAACGTCGACCCTGACGTTTCCCTATCCATCGGCGGAGCCTCCGTCGAGTTCGTTTCCGCCTCTGTGACAACATTTTTCACATTCTCCGTTTTTATATGATCTTTAAAGATTAATCGAAAAGAAAAGTCGCACGGCTGCTGCTGGCGCCGCCGCCGCCGACGCTGCGGCCGTTGCTTGTTCCTCTCGACTCGACGTTGTTAACGTCAACTTACGGCGGAACGTTGCAACGAGAGTCGACAACAGCGACGACGGCGGTGGCGACGGTGGCGGCCGCTTCTTCGTCGTAGAATTTTCCGAGGCGCTCCTTGTATCGCTTCTTTCGAAATAACCTGACGGCGTAAAGCCGTTAATCCCATTAAACGAGGAAGAAAAGGTAACGAGTTTTTCCGACGCCTCCCTGGGCGGACCTATCGTGTTTTCCAAAGCCGAGGCATCTTCCGTTTTTTTTTCAACAAACGCCGCTGCTGCTTCCGCCGCCGCTTTAGCCTCGCTCGTGCGCCTGCGATCGAGGCTCTCGGAAATATTGAGACTATTGAGCCGGCCGGTCCCGAGATCAGGATACGCTACCGAGACCGAAAATTCATTTTTCCTCGGAGGTTCTTGGCTGCTTTCGCCAAGTTTCGTCATTTCTGTGCTTTCGCTGATGGCTGAAAACAAACAAAATCAAATAAATATATTTATACAAGGTGTATGATTCTTTCGAAAGAGGCGCGTTTGGTTCGTTATCGCGATTCTTACCGCGTGTACTCGAGTCCCCAGTCGTCGTCACCAATTGCGAGCGAACCGATCCACCACGAAACAAGAGTAACAGCAGTGCGAGCAGCGCACCTGCAACACACACACACACACACACACGCACACCACACGGCAGCGCGTATAGGTATCCTTTCGTTCGTCCGCGCGTTCTACTGCTCTTTCTCTCTGTCGCAATTTTTCCGCACGAGTGGGAGACAAAGGTGAGTGTGTCACACGAGCGTGTAGCCGTGTGCCAAGCACGCCACATCGGCACAGCCTCGGAAAAAGGCTCGAACGAGAATCGTGCAAGGGTAGCTTTGGCCCAATATCAAGAGATAAGTACGTTTCTTTCGATGCGATAACCTGCCCATCGATCTTGCCAGAATTCCTTTGGCCATTTCCAAAAAAGTCCTCCCCCCCCCCCCCCCCCCCCCCACACACCCATTTCCCGAATGACATTGTAAACGAGCTTTGCGAAAGAGACACTAGCGTTTATCGTGTTGAATACGAGGCAAAAGGGTTCCCCACATGTCTCGTATCGTTTATTTATTTATCAAGCGACGCGACAGCATCTCGACTTTTCCAACGCAATGTTTTTCATCGTTTCACTATTTATCGTATACCAAACGTTATATTTTTATGAACGGTTGAAAAGTCCGACGGAAAGTTAAATTCCTTTGTAGTTTCTATTTGTTTCTTCTTTGTGTGGTGCCTAGCGGACAGCGATACGTGTGTATTTCGCGTTGCTACGGCATACGACAGAGGTTCGAAACGTCAGCAAGGCTCCCGGCCAAACGCAAAATCACTCTGCCGCGCAAAAAAGAACAATTGCTCAGCACGGAGGAGGTGGCTTTATCATTTCCACTTTAACGAATGGTTGTTTGTTCAACAGTTATTGACAAAGTGCGCGATGTAGAAAATTGATAATATATCGACTGAATCGAGGAAGAAAGAAAAATGAGATATTACGAACGTTGAGCTTCCGCGGCTCGATGGACAAAGCGAACAAAGCGTTAAAACGGCCCAATCGAGAAGAATCGCACAGCCGAGATTAAGGAGAAGACAAAAGGTTCGCGAGATACCCGAGTATATACCTTTCAACGCTGATACGTTGGGGGGGGGGGGGGGGGGGGGGCGGCATTGAAACTTTGTGATTTTATATACTATATGTAGCGTAAATTGTGCTCTAGAAGAAAAACAAAGGGAAAATAATGTGGAAAAATGGCGTCCAAGTAACATATTCGATAGAGTTTAATGAGGGGCGCGGCGCGAACTCGTGGACGATAATTACCCTTGTTTCGTTGTTTCGCGTTCGGGCGTCTCCTCCTCGACCCATTCTCCGTCATTTCTCGGCATCCACGGGCGAGCGCGGGTAAGGGCGCGACTCACGATCCTATCTGCAATCGAATAACCATTGTAGAATGCACACTGTAGACGCACGCGACGAGATTAACGACGCCTTCGTAAACATTCTTTTTTTGTTTTCATTCAAACGAGAAATATCCTTTTGGAAAAGAAATAAAATTAGCGCGACGTTTTGCCCGAACAAAAACTTGCTTCTGCCATTGCACGCACGGAGAGAAAATATTTTAAAGCTTTCACGCTACAAATCCAAGTGTGTTGTTACACTTTTGATACAATTACATGTAGGGTAAACCGGCCACTGAATGGACGGGGACCAATCAATGGATCAAAAGCTGATTTATATTGAAAATCGGTAAAGATTATGAATTGTCGATTAACACTCGAATCACTATAATTTAGAAAAAAAATCACAGCTATCGTTAAAACCGATTTCTCAGTTTAATATCGAGTTTTGACGTTACACGGAAGTTTTATAATTTGTGGTACCTGCACACCGCACAACTTAGTTACGATACGGCTGTGTACAGTAGATGCCGTCCATCAAATACGTCATTTTAACAATCGGGGGGTAAAAGCTTTGGGTATTTTCGGCGAAATCGTAATAACGAATATAATGCTCATATCTATAAGAATATTATAGCATTTAATACAAATAATTCGTTTTCCTTGACAGCGTTTGTCTACATTACATGTTCATTTACTAGCGAGAGAGAGAGAGAGAGAGAGAGAGAGAGAGAGAGAGAGAGAGAGAGAGAGAGAGAGAGAGAGAGATATTGATTAATTGATTGATTGATTGATTGATTGATCAACCAACATGTTTACTCGATAATGAATTTTTAATCGGTATATTGAAATTAACAACCTCTATTCGATTAATTCAATTAGGTATGGTCTATCTTCAAATTGACATGTCAATTTTAATGTACCTAGTGCGGAGTTTTGAATAAAACATGTATAAAATGTTGTGAAAATTGAATGCGGTTCAAGTGTTTAAAAATACACATGAAATGTGTTTAGATTTTCTTCAACAAAAATCGCGTTGTTTCAAGCTACATATGGCATTGACGCGTGTTAATTCGTAGACTTACACAGCTTACGTGTAACAAATAACACATATGAATTTGCGGTGTATACGGGGGGGTGGGGGGCTGCATAGTGTTGCTCTTTCGCCCTCTCATCGCGTGTCCAACGCTACGCGCTTCTTTCGCGCCTCTTCTTATATTCACTTGAGATTAGGTATTATCGCGTCGAGTCTCGCGTTATTGCCTCCTTCGAGATGCTGCGACGCGGTGGCGGTTAATCAATTATTCAAATCGGCGCTTGTACGTGCCAATGGTGGCCAGCGAGTTGCCGCGCGTCCTCTACCATTCGACTTGTCTTTTCGAATAACAATATGCAAATACACGCGCAACCTTTCTTTTTCCCTCGATCTCGGAATGCTCGAGTGATCGGAGATTCTTTGTATATCATGGCTCGATAATACATACACGTGTGTGTGCGCGCGCGTGTCCTTGGCCCGCGAACGTCACGTAATCGGAGTGAAAAGCGTATTATGGAAAGTACGGGGGAAAAGCGGAACGGCTGGAGAAGGCCGACTCGTCGTTGATCCGTTATTAGAGAGACCACAAAGAGTCGCTTCGCCAAGCTTCTGACGTTTCTCGTTAAGCCAGCAGCTCCCCTTCCCCTGAATAACGAGCCTTTAACGAAAACGCACTCGTTGTAACGCGTTCTACGAAGGGAGGTGTAATGCGATCGTCGCGTTACTCGCGAACAACACCACACTCGCTATTGCTCGAGATTATTTTTTCCATGCACAAGATCGTACGCCGAAAAGCACGTGTGTGCGGATTAAATCGCGTGTCGAGACGGCCGGGGGGATGAGCGAGAAAAGCGAAAGCGCTTACGGGGGGCCGCCCCCCGTTCGTTGTCCGCGCGCGCGCGCGCACAGTACCGTACGAACGTTTCGCACTGCGTGACCGACAAACCTCTTTTGCTTCCTTTTTTTTCACAAATTATGACGAAACGCCGAAAGGAAGGGCTTATTCAAACTCTTTTGGGATAATCGCGTTAAACGCGCTGCATTCCGGCGATATTTTTCCCAAATAATTCGATACTTTTTGGCGCGCTAGAGAAAAAAAATACGGATGCGGAAGCGACAAGTCGGGATCGGGTGAGCAGTGACGCGCTCGAAACAAGACAATTGTCTCGATCACTCTCGCTCGCGAGCGCCCTTGTTTCTCGAGATTCTCCTCACGTACGACCGTACTCTCGCGCTCCACGTTCCTCCGTCGAAACACGTCCGCGTGCATATTTACAACAAAAAGTAGCCTCGAACACGCTTTGGAAATTCAAAGTAAGGCGCGAGAGAGCAAAAGCATTTCTTCCATTCGTGATTTCGCAATAACGGGACAACGGGTTTGTTGTCGCTACGTGTTTCGACGACGAAGATGCAACACGGGTGATGATATATTTTTTTTTCGCGCATCCCTACACCTACCATGGGCGATTCGAATTTCAGTCGGAAATTTGAGTCAGGCGTATCACGAGGGGATCAGCGACGGAAAGCCGCTAGACTTCTTTCTGGAAAAATACTTTTGCGCGATAATTTTTTTTCGAGTTTTACCGTTGCGGTCGCTTCGAATATATACCAGCAGCGAGATACGACGACACACGTTTGCGAAAAGGGTACGCGTTGGGGTATGCGAAAGAGGTAGGTATGCAGCGGCAAATCATGCGACCAGGCGCTGCAGGTACGCGCATCCGCGCGAGCTAACCAAGTACGGCAAGAATTTCCCTCCCTTCGGCACGCAATAATTCGTACATTATTTTGGTGCGTCGCGTCGTTGGAACTGCGACTGGGAATAGTGCGCCTATCGCGTCCTATACGAGAAGAGCGATTGAAAAGAAATTAGGATGCGGGCGCGATGCGCGATTTATACGAGCTGTTGTCGCGTGTCGAATATACATATTCGAGGCGCAATACGCGACCGACTGACCGACTCACCGGGTTTTTGCGAGCGCTGTCGTTCAGGGGCGTATACGCGAGCGAGCGAGCGCGCGCGCGCACGGCTCCTCGCCGACACGGCGCAGGAACCGACGATTATACGAGTGTTGTTGATCGCGTGGAAATCTCACTCCTCGCACCAACAATCTCGACTGTACGTTCCTCACATACGAGTCAAAACTACTTTCTTTCGTTCTTTGGCGTTTCTCGCTGCTTGCGAATGACGTGCGCGCGAGCCTCCATCGTTCTCGCGGTAATCCGGTTTGACCAACGTCCGGCTCGAGACTGCTGGAAAACGAGCGCGACCTGCCAAACCTCGAGCGCCGCCGCCGCCGCCGCCGCCGCCGCCGCCGCCGCTGCTGCCTCCTCTCTCCAACGGCGACCTGTCTCTTTTCCCCTTGTACTTGTCGCTCCTCGCTCACCGCACATGCACCGTACAAATACACACGCACACACACACACACACACACGTGTACGTGACTTGCACCGCACAGGTATTACTCCAAAAACTAATTAAGCAAGAAATAATCAGACGTATCGGGGACGTTGATTATTATCCTGTTGCGTCGTAGTGATTCAACGATTACAAGTACGCGTCTACGAGAGAGCGGGTGTACGATACGTCACTTTTTTTTTCTCTTCGCGTCTATTGGTATTCTTACGCAAATTGTATAACCGCGAGACACAACACACGCGCGCGCGCGCGCGCATCCGACATAACTGAAATCGGATTAAACTGCGAATCGTCTGATACAATAGAAAGAATAGCTCGCGAACGAATGGCAAAATGGATACGGATTACGGGCGCATTTAACAATCGGCAAACCTCAACTCATCGAGCGAGTCGGTACACTCCGAATAATCACTCTTCATCAATTGTGCGTATGACGAAAAATACGCTGTTGTTGACTTTTCGACGAACGAATCACATTAATTATTGCAATTTGTTCATCCGATATTTTATACTCATCATTGAGAAGAGTTTTAAAATGTTATTCAGCTCGGTTGAAATTCAATTTCGGCCATTGCCCGCAACGGACACAACATTTAAGCGGAATATTCACGTCTGAAAAATTTACAAATACCCATGGAGCACAAAAACTCTTTTTTTTTTTTTTTTTTTCTTCTTCATATTGACGGTGGTAGCATGGATATATACGGGTGCGCCATGAAAAGCCCATGGGTAGCGAATGTATGTTTTCCCGATCGGTGAAAAGTGGAAGTGGGCTGCAAAATATCCTCCCCCATCGAACATACGGACGAATTTCGTTCGAACCGATCGCTTTTATAGAGGTCTAGACGGTGCATACATCGAGTATAATGACCACGGATTGGGGGAAAAAGCCCACTTCCGGTATGGTTTTCAGGGTAGAACTCCTTCACCAAGGCGCTGCGCCACCGCAACCCCCAAGTGCGACTTGGCATTCTCGCAATGATCCTTCGTCACCGAACACGAGCATGTTTTTTCTTATTCTTTTTACGTAGGTGAAATATTGCCGACCACCAAAAACGATGCTGCAATCGCTGCTTTTGACCCAAAGAATTTATGCTATCTTTGGGTCGTGCGACTTTTGACCGCTTATTTTTAACACAGTCGTACCGCTCTAGCCCGCGTTGTTTTTTCTTGCATTCGGCAAGGTTTCACCTACGTTGGGAAAAAAACCAACCTTATGTTTGATGGCGGAGGGACGTTGTGAGAATGAATTGCACCTGAGAGCTGCTGCCTTGGTTCAGGACAGAGTGGGGAGGTGGGGGAGTAACGGCGCGATTTTTCTCAAAGTGCTCATTATTCCCCATCGATTAGTGCGATTTCAGCCGCATTTTCGGTAAAGGAGTTGCACCCGTAAAAACCATACCGGAAATGGCTTTTTTTTTCTTCCTATTTCGGTCAGCATGTGGAATGTACGCTACCCTGTACCATCTCGACCACTCTACAAGGCATCGATTCGAACAAAATTCGTTCGTATGTTCCACCTGGGAGGAAGTTTTCCAGCCGGCTCTTAGACTATCTCTGGTAGATTTTCTCACTCCTTTTTTCCATACTTGGCAAACGCGCGTACCACCTCGCTCTCTTGCTCTCTCTCTCTCTCTCTCTCTCTCTCTCTCTCTCTCTCTCTCTCTCTCTCTCTCTCTCTCTCTCTATACGCCCCTCGTCGATTATTTATCGACGATACGTGTCGAGGACTGCCTTCGCGCCTCAACAACGTATATATATTTGACACGCGGGGTACGAGTTTCTTCATAATTGTCCGGATAATTCGAGATTCGCGAAATTTCTGTCGGTGGTATGTATAAAAAATATTTATAATATATTTATAGCGAATGCGGCGGATACCGTGTTGCGATACGCGCGGGTTGGAGAATTTTTCTAAAATTCAATACATTTTTCCACTCCAAACGCTCCCGGAGAATTTGTTCGGCGGGGGGTATCGCGAGTGGGTGCCTCCACGACACAGACGCGATCCTACACACACACACACACACACACACGCACATACACTCACACGCACACACACGTGCGCGTTTGTTTGTGCGCGGTATACACGCAACGCGCGAGGGGCGTATCGCAGTCTCTATCGTTTTTTTTCCAGCGTATGTCGCGATACGCGGCCGAGCGAAGAAACTATCGGGCCTATTCCCGAATGATCTTGTTTGCGCGATTACGCCAAGATTCGGACGAGCGCGCGTCGGGCGGGGCCGCAAAGTACCGGGAAATATCTTGAAAACAGTGGGACTGGAACACGCTCGACGACCACACCATCTAAACTACTCCGGACAATGGAAGGAAGAGAACATTGATGAAAAAAAGAGCATTTTGAAGCTCCAAATTCCTAGTTTCGAGATCGTTTGGCGAAAGAATTTTAAACGGTATGGTTATCGCGCGATCATAAGAAATAGCGAGAGAACAAAATTTACAAATTTCTTTGTTTTTTTTTTCAAGCGTCTACGGGATTGCGTATTTTTTTCTCAGATGAATTAATGTATAGGTCAGTTAGCTTGTTTATTCAACTTCAATTTGTTTTTTTGTCTTTCTACGTCAATTTTTTGTTGAGATATCCGACTTTGAATGACAGAAGATCCTTTTGTCTTTGATCATCGATATCTCAGCAAGCAATGACCGCACAAGGAACTGAAGGGCAGCTTTGAAAACTTGAATAAATTCCCAACAACACCCTTTCATTGATTTTTGAGAAGACAAAAACATTCTTTTACCCGTAAAATTAATTTGAAAAAGCACAAAAAAATACTTTCTTTAATAATTTTTCAGTAAGTCTACCACTCCTTTACAAATATTGATGGAAAGACTAATGTTGCCGCGTTTTTTTTCAGCTTAATGTACCCCCAATAGCTATGGAAATGTTCAAATTGATCCATCGAACCGTTTTTCCGTACCGATTGATCAAAGTTTTATAGTGCAAAACAATTAAAGGAACAAGTGTATTGTTCCTAAACATCGTGTAGTCATCATCAAAATGAAACGACCAATTTTCTTCGACTTTTTTCACAACTTTGCACTTGTTGCTTGTTAAATTTAAAAGACAAAAACATGGGACAATAAAAAAACTGTTTTTTAATTTAATTTGTAAAACATATCAGGAAACAATATTGACTCATTTTTTACAAGATTCAGTTCTCAGTTTTCTCAATGTTTCACAGATTAGAAAGAAAAAAAAAAAAAAAAAATGTTTCTTGGAATTTTTCGAGCTTTTTTTTATCTTTAATGTAACAAGCAACTAGTGTAAAGTTGTGAAAGAAGTCAAAGAAAATTCGTCTTTTCGTTTTGATGATGATTACACGATGTTTATGAACCATACACTTTTTCCTTTAATTGTTTTGTAAAACTTTGATCGATCGGTCCGGAAAAACGGTTGGATGGATCAATTTAAACATGTTCAGGGCTATCGGGGGTTCTTTTCAAATTAATGTTAAGGGTGAACAAAATTCTCAAAAATCAACGAAAGGGTCTTGTGGAAAATTTATTCAAGTTTTCAAAGCTGCCCTTCAATTCCCTGTGCGATCATTAGTTGCTGATATATCGATGATCAAAGACAAAAGGATTTTTTTTTCATTCAAAGACGGGTATCAAAGCAAAAAATTGACGTAGAGAGACAAAAAAACTGAATGAAAGCTGAATAAACAAGCTAACTGACCTATACATTGATTTAAGGGGTGAGATGCAGCTAGAGGCGTGAAAAGCGAGCATTTTCAATAATTTTTTTTAAAAATAGTAATCAAGTTGGTTTTACAAAAGTAGTTATATAGACGCTTTATGTTATATTTCAACTTGACTTGTACAAATTTTCAAAGAAAAATATTGATTATTTATAAAAATATCGCCATCTTTGCCGGACCCCCTTCGACATGTAGTGCTTTGCGGTGACCATCATAAAATTTTATTGGATCATCTGAAACAAAAAAACAAAAAAAACAAAAAAAAAACAAAACATTAGTTTAATAGTAAATCTAGTGCTTAAAAAGTTTATTGTTAAAAAAAATAGAATTTTCAATAAAAATGATTAATCGATTAAGGACTAGCGTTTAATGCTATCAATAAGCACACTAAATTTCATCAAAATCTATTCAGTGGTTTTGGAATTATACTGGTCAACGACTTGAAAAACATAGTTTCGAGAAAAACGCGTTTAATCCGCTGAATCTGAATATCACAATTTTTTGGCCGAAAAGTCGAGCATTCAATTGTTTATAGCCAATTGTTAAAACAATTTTTCAAAAAATTAAAACTTTTCGGGATGAATTATTTTTTTAAACACATTTTGAGCAACTTTACAACGAAAGTATTCCTTATAAAATGTTGCCAAAGTTCATAGTTTTTGAAAATTCCTGGAAGACTTTTCTAATTTTACACTTGATTTATGTATAGAAATACCGATTAAAAAATTACTTACGTCGAATCATAAATTCGTGGCCCATAGAATAGGGCTTCTGCCCATGTGGAAGCTTCCAAAATATCAATTTGTCGTTGCCTTCGAAGCATTCTGCCTTCCCGGGTATTATCGTTTGCGCGTTTGTCAGCCACGTATATACGTTGAGAATAGACGTGACCCCCCCCCCCCCCCCCCCCCCGCCTCTCACTAATTTTCAGTCTAATCAGGGAATATTTTCGAAACATCATACTTGAAGAAAATGTTTAAAAAACGATTTTTTGAAAATTCTGACTGCATCTCATCCTTTAATTGAAAGAGAAAAAAAATTCCCGAGCCCGTGGACCCTTGAACAAAAAATTAGGACCTTTTTTTATCCCGCTATTTTTCATGATTGTCCAACTGTTTTCTCTATGACATGACAACATTTCCATAGACTGCCAATTGTTTAACCTACGACACGACAAAATTTCCATGTTCACTGTGAAAACAATATATTTCTATGTACCACGATTTGTTTATTATTAACAAATGGTTGGATATGGCGAAATAAGTATCTTCTTGAAGTTAATGAATCATTCATTGGAGCATCTGATTTGTCACAAATGAAGATTTGGTAATAGTTAAGAAGAGCGGGTGTACTTTAATAGAACATGTCCGTTCTTAAGAGCCAATAGATATACAGTTGGCCTAACCCAATGCGCTTCGTATTAATATACAATCAATACTTGTTTCCTACAACTGAGGCGTTTATTTAATGAGATCAGTGGAAAAGTTGTCCCAGATGTAAAGGTTAGTTGAGCGAATGATATTTTATATTCGCACAAATCAAGATTCGTGTACTTAGTTATCAAATTAATATTTAGAGGAAGTTATTCATTGGTTGTCGGTAGATGAATGTGCAGTTGAATCAATGTAGCACTATAGTGCGTGTGGGCAAATGTGCAAGGAACAACTCTCATAGAAAATGAGATTTGTTTCTTGCTACTTGCTGTCCAACGATTTGTCCTCGACAAATAGCAAGTCCCCGTTAGTCGGAGGACAATAAAGATGGTAGCATCAATACGTCGCAGAGCAAGGAACAACTCTCATAGAAAATAGGCGTTTTGGCGTACCGAGTACACGCTCGGTTGCCAAATGTACGATACTTATCTCAAGTACAGATTTCGTAACTAATAACATATCAGCTCATTCGAGGCGAGTCGTTGATTTTTCAACACTTATTTGCTAACTATTAACTGGATTATATTTCATTCAACTGAAGATGTTTTAATTATTACCAAATATTCATTTTGTAATAAGTGTATGACTGCTATCTCAAAGAACTACTGGGCCAACATCTTAAATACAGATTCGCCAATAGTTAATACATCCTCATTTGCGTTAAATAGATAAGTTGTTGCGTCAACTCTGTGTGACTCTTGGCTCAAATGCGGCCGACATAGTCGTTTTGAATGAACATCAGTTAATTGTTGTGACATGTTCATTTGCATTGAATACAGAATAATCGCGGCAACTATACCTTAACCCTCCTAAATATAAATATATTAATTGTGAACAAATCTCTACACCTGTATTATCATATCACAATTTCAACTCGTTATTCGATAATCATAAAAATCTACCGAGTTAAGAGAAATAAAATAGTGATGGAATAAATCATTCTTTTCAAAGAAATACCATGGCTATAAAAGTTTGACATGACAACACACGAATATTTCTTAATGACTAACAAATTTTGTAACAGTTAATGACTAGTTGAATAAAAGTGCCAACTAAATGTATTTCTTTACGATAAATAAACTGTTTTCTCAGTGTAGGTACTGTCAAACCTCATCTCATAATCGTGTTAGAGCAGATTCGAAACGGGATCCAGTCGTTACAGCCCCCCAGCCCCGTATCTGCAGGCACCCATGCGATGCGTCATGTTACTTATTGGTAGCGACAATGTTTAATCAAACCGGCGCAGTCGGGAAAAGCTCGTGATAACGCGGGGGCGGCTGAACCGTGCACGGATCACCTTATCTCTTACTTATTTCATATTTCGCGCACAACCTATCGCGAGAGCTACGTGCGAGTCCAACGTGCTGCTGCTGCTGCTGCTGCTGCTGCTGCTGCTGCTGCTGCTGCTGCTGCTGCTACTGCTCTACGTAATCTCGCGCATTACGTACTTATCGGGTGGTCGGTGTGAAAGAGACGATGTTAAAGTTTGCATCGTTGCGATGCAAACAATATTTTTTTTTACATTGACAATTTTTGCGAATCAAATATAGTTGTTTGGCGTATGTACAAAAAACACGAATCGGTCATTTTCGAGACGCGGACGCTATCCTTAAGAGGGGGTGTGGAAAACGTACGTACATCGCACTTTTACTTTTTCGATATTTACAGGAGGGAGCTCAAAAAACTAGATAAAAAAAGTTTCGATCATTTTCGAGTCCCGGAAGCTACCCGGCTTGGACGGGATGAAAATTCGAAAAAATCGTATCTCCAGAAGTCAGGAGATTTCAAATTTACGTCTAGTCCAATTTCCGTCCTCGGGGCCTCTAAACAAGCCAAAAAATCTCACAAGTTCATTTACTTGAAAATATTATTCTATACGAAGCGGCTCGACGGTCGAGAAGGCGGCAGCGCAGCGGTTTCTTTTCCGAATCTAGGCTCGTGAATGTTTCTTTTCTTTTTATTTCTGCTTTTTATTAGTGAATTATTCTAATATAATAATCGCCATAGTGAAAATGCAATAAATAATAATTTACTTTGGCTACATTTGTATGAATTGCACCGATATAATAACAACTATAATAATAATCGTAAAGAAAAATCGATCCTAACTTATC
The DNA here is from genome assembly GCA_964007375.1 of Ophion obscuratus. Lineage (NCBI taxonomy): Eukaryota > Metazoa > Arthropoda > Insecta > Hymenoptera > Ichneumonidae > Ophion > Ophion obscuratus. The sequence continues at coordinate 68,681 of OZ023319.1, read as the reverse complement.
AATCTTTTTTACTTTTTCAAGTTCACTGTATTTTTAACCTAATGTGTAATTAATAACTTTCTTGCTCCATTAGTATTGATCTCATTAATATATAATAATAATGACATTTTTTTCATGAATAATGAATATTCATTTTTCGATTGTTTTACTTTCTTTTTATCAAAAATATTCTTGAACAAAATACACACATTACCATTAATTGGTTTGAACGATTGGGATTATTACTATATTATATCATTGTATAAATGGAAATGATACTAACGGAGCAAAAAATGGTATTATCATTTCTCTTATTGGTGTCAACTAATTTCAATCAATCGAAGGCACCAAAAACCATCGCGAAAAAAACCGACCAACAGAACATTCGCGCGATGAGAGATTCGAATTCGTAAAACCTCGGCGTAGCATGCTAGCTCGCGAACGCCGCGGCCGTCGTCGAGAGCCGCTCGGTGAATTAAACATACACAGGTGAATCAGCTTGTGAGATGTTTTTGGGTTGTTTAACGGATTATCCTTAGTCGAAAACAGCTCGTTTTTGAGCGTTTTCAAGGGACCGCACCACGGTAAAATAAAATTTTGTCATTTTTCTCCATTTTCTAAAAGATACATTTCTTAAGAATGCTCTCACCAAATTTATTAAAGAAATTTGTAAAATTGGCGTAGATACAGCCAATTATGTGAAGCCCCGTTCGAAGCGCACGACCGGGCCGACCGGCAGATGTGCTGCGGCTGTGAACGCGTTTTTCTTGAAACTACGTATTTCTGTCTTTTTTTTTTTTTTTTTTCCTCATTTTCTGAAAGACACATTTGTTAAGAATGCTCTGACCAAATTTTTAAACGAAATTTATAATATTGGCGGAGATGCAGCATTTTATGTGAAACCGTTCGAAGCGCACGACCGGGCCGAGCGGCAGAGATGTGCGGCTTTCAACGCGTTTTTCTCGAAACTACGTTGTTCAACCTGGTTGGCAACATATTTAAAAAAAAGCTATTCATCCGACTTGCATGCGCCAGGGCTTAAACTGTTCAAATTTTTTTTTTACCAACGATGCAAATTTTCCACAAAAAATGGAAATAGAATTGACTGGTCGGCCATGTTTTTTTTTAGATATCGAAATTCCCCTACGTGATACTGTAAACCTATATGTCCAGTTTCTAAATATATTTTTATTTTATTTTTCAGATGAACCATATGGCTTAATCGCTGTTAACCGCTGAGCAGCAATTTCGTCCGAGTGTCCTTTTGAAAGCGGCGTATACCGCAAACTATACTTTAGCTTCGAGTACAAATATTTGTATAGTCTTCTATATGTATATATTGACTATGAGTATTAATAAATAAAAATTTCATTCGTCGTTGACTTGAAAATAATTACGAAAAATGCATCCTCGTATCGCGCACGAACCGTATTGCGGTGCCTTAGAAGAAAATTGTGATGATAGATTTCCACAAAATCTACGTTTTTGAAAAGCTATCGTGCGAAGAACACTCTGAAATTCATTTAATGTAATAATATTTAATTATTATCCCTTTACAGCCGATGTCCGGAAAGCATCTCTCGAAAAGAGATTTCGTTAGTAGGGCAAGGTGGGGGCAAGACGGGGCTTTTAAGATTTATTAATTAATAAAACGGGAAATTTCATCGGTACAACTTATATAAACTTTCATTTGAATTATCAACAAACTTTACTCTTTCACAATCTAATGAAATAAAACGGGAAAATACAACTCTTCTTATTAAAATAACTAAATTAGAAAAATAATCTCTTTTGCCTCATCGTGCCCCGTGCCATCGCCCCGTCCTCACCTTCCACACCGGCACAGCCACGATTGTAGTAATCACTATTGGTCTCATTTTGGGTAGGATCGAAAGTCCGCTTTCATCACAATTATATATTTTGTCCGGAGTAAATTTGTAACCATCCGATATTTTCCCTAGTAGCTGAAAGAATTTTCCCACAGAGTCACCTAGTTGGAACGAGTGGCTCGAGCTGCGCAAGTGTTTTCCGGTTTTCCGAGACTATAATCAGGGTGACGTTCGAAAGAGGTCTTTTGCCTCCAGTCTTTGCCAGGTGTTCCTTTTTGTTTCATTATTTTTAGTGGAAGTAGTTTGAGTGGGGCCTAACGGAACTTTGACACTAGAGATTTGATTTTGATTCTTTTCCAGCTGATTACAGTGGAACTTTGCGCTCTGGAGTAGTTTGAGGAACGCCGTAAATCTTGCTATCTGATTTATAACCTTTTAATTCATCCAACACATCTTGAATTTCCTTTTCCATAGCCTCTTTCGCCTATTTTCGAACCATTTTCTGACAGTAAATGAAACAAAAAAATGTAAAGATAAGAAATGTTATAAAAAAAAATATGATGTGGAGGAAGATGGAGTACCCCATACCCGATTATGCCCCCCCCCCCCCCCACTTTTGAAATAATTTTTCTTTCTTCAGGTTATTAAACGGACGTGGACGGTACTAATAGTAAACGTTAATAGAACATAGTACGCAATCAATTTATGACATACTATCAATAATACATATTCTCCAAACAATCACGTATCCTATACATGTACAAAATTAAGTAACATATTAAAAAATTATATGCTTACTGACAAAATAATAACGTGCACCTCCCAGTTTCCAGCAATCGCGGCTCACTGAAAAGCTTTGTGGTAAGCCGGTAAATTCTATATGCGGCGTTAGTAGCATCATCGAAGCTTCAATGGAACATCGATATAACATGGCTCCCCATCTTACCTCGCTACCCCGTCCCGCCCAACCTCCCCCATATTAGTTTATCCTATGATCGATCGATCGAAGGAGTTTCCGAAATAACAAATTTAAAAAAAGGCCCGTGTTCAAAGTGAGAATATTTATTGTTGCGAAAAAAAACGTGAATTTTTCTTTCATCAAATCGAAAGTATACAGAGGAAGAAAAATCCTGCGATCAAATACTATATTATTACATCTAGAAAAAGTCCGAAATTTTTTCGAAAGATCGATGCCGTAATTTTTGAGATATTTTTCTCGCACCGACTTTGAAAACGTTCTTTCCATAAAAAAGCGTTTAACGTTTCAACGGGCGCCAACGCGTCAGTTTATAAATCGCTAGTTTTTCAAGTTCCCTGATGTAAAAATCGAATAAGTAAATGTGTGATTTACCTACATCGGTAGATAACATTTTTTCCATTTTTCACTCTCTTCTAAGGATGGCGCGCGCGTCCGTCACACGAAGATGGTCTACATTGCTTTTGGGCAATTTTTTCAGCTCCCTGATATAAATATCGAAAAAGTAAATGGTTTATCTATACGGACATTGGTAGATAATGTTTTTTTTCTCTCCAAATTTCACGCCCTCCTAAGGGTAGGTACCGCGGGACTCGTACGTGATCGATATATGTTTTTTGTACGCGAAAACTCACGAAGCAATAGTTGATTCGCAAAATTCTTGAATTGAAAAAAAAAAAAAAAAAAATAACTCGTTAGATCGTAACGATGCAAACTTGAACATCATGAGAAAGAGATAGAGTCACGAATCTAAATAATATGTAAAGGTCGAATCGGGTCCGGGCTATGATCATCATATTCGCGGGGAAAATTCGCTGAAACAATGAGATTTTCAACAATGAAAATCAATACCGTTGATTTTTGACGACGACGACGACGACGATGACGACGACGACGACGACGACGGGATTCACGAGTAAAATGTAAGGACGGAAGTGTGGTTGCCTCGAACGAGGAAAAACGGTGGCGCGTCCCTCGTAAGAGTCTCCAGCCATGCCATGTACAGAGGCGCCGAGACAGCGCCTTTTCGCGGCATCGGCAAGGTCCTGCGGTCAAATTTGTTGAAAATAATTGGTTCGATAGACGGGGGTGAGCAGAGACATAGAAGCTAGCGTGCACTCACATGACGATTAGGTCCGCCTCCATAGAATTTTCTATGAGTAATTCCCGGAGCCGAAGATGCCTGTTGGTCTTGTCCCTCATCGCGAGTAGCTCCGAGTCCGTTATCGTCGTCGCCTCGCCGCCGCCGCCGTTGTCGCTCGATGATCGCAACGAACGAAAGTCCGCTATCAACGAGTCGAAGAATTCTCTGGTGGTTTGCTTGGCAGGCTTCGATACGTCGGCTATGACTTTAAGGGCCGAATAGTCGATTCGAAATTTCGAGAGGAGACTTGCCATGCTGCGTAAAAGAAGAAAGAAGAATGCGAGATCGCGTTGACGGACGGGCGGTCAGGGGGGGGGGGGTGGTGGTGGTGGTGGTGGTGGTGGTGGTGGTGGTGGTGGTGGTGGTGGTGGCGGCGGTGGTGATGGTGGGGTACGACGCGTACGAACCTTCTCTGTTCGTATTCGAGTTCCGAGTTTTTGTTGGCAAGGGCGAAAACTCGTAATTTACTGTTGGCCCAGTTTCGCCTCGTGCTTATTATATAAGGAAGCAAGAGAGTCAGTCCACCGTCGTCGTACAGCCACCAAACGTCGATGCTTCCATTTGTTCGTTTTCTCGGAAACGTAGTAGTCGTTAGGGGGAAATTATCGAGGCGGTGGGCTGGTGGGTTCGTTCGCTCCTGCTCGGACCCACCGTCCGGATATTCGTTTATCATTCCGAGGCAGGGACTCTCCGGCGTGGAAAAGTCGGAAATGCTGCTACTGCTCGCTGGGTGAAAAAAGACGGAAAGAAGAAACGCAAAGAAGAAACGACAAGAGTAGCAACGTTGGGTAACGACGGAAAAGAAATACGACGAAAAAAGTTGGCAAGTTAAGCATCTATGTACCCTGGCTGAGTTGAGAGAAGCTTTGGTTGGGGCGCATCTGTGAGGAAACGCCGTTCGGCGGCGGCGGCGGCGGCGGCGGCGGCGACGTTCTCGGATCGGCGTCTCCGAGGTTCGTCTCCAGCGGCTGCTCCGGTGGCCGATGATTCGTCTGTTGATCCGAGTCGAGACGGAGAATCGCTACCGCGACGTGCATGTCGAGGGCTTTGCTACGGGGCAAAGAGAGACGCGAGATTGAATTTTTGAATTTGGAAAAACGCGCCTCTTCTCCCTTATTCGTCGCACCAATAAATATCTACTCACTGCATCGCGTTAAAGTACATGTTGAGATTTTCTCGCGGACAATTTGCCCAATCCCTCTTGTAACCCATAACGAGAACGTTTGGCCGTAATTTTCCGAGTCCGACGGCTTGAAGGAGGGAAGCCGCGCCGTCTTGGAAGCTCGCGCCATCAGCGATCGCGTAAAACGCCTTTATTTTCCAAGTGGCGAACCAAGCGGTAGTTCGAGCGAGCATGCTCGCTCGAGTTTTGTACGACAGACTTTTCTGCGAAAGATGCGCGAAAGGAGAGAGAGAGAGAGAGGTGAGAAGCCACGATCGCGGATGCGCGCAACTCAAACACGATTTACCTCGATAACGTGACCGCAGATCAGTAGACTCTGATTTTTCGTAACGTCGTGAGCGAAACGAACGAGGGCCGCGGCAGATCCAGCGTTGTTGTTGCTCGGTGGCTCACTCGTCAGTACCAACAACTGAGGACGATAATTTTTCACGTGCTCTTCGACGCGATCGAGCTGCTGGACCGACGTCAGAGCGTTGTTGTAACGCTGTGCTTGTGTCGTTGAGCCCCAATTCACGTCTGTTGTGTTCATTGAACGGTTATTCACTCGTCTATAGGGGGTGATCTACCCCCCCCCCCCCCCCCACCCCTATCTATCTCTATCGAGCAGAGTCTGATTTACCAGGTTTTCGGTAGGCGACTACAAGATAGAGAGCCAAAACGACTGAGAGCGTTATCAGTGCGGTCCACCAGGAGATGAGAAACATTACGGCGACGCATAAAATCGCACCGGCCAGACTCAACCACGTGTTGTAATACTGTGAATATGTGGCAACGATGAGAGGGGAGTGGTGGCAGCGGCTTAGTGTCGCGGAGAAGCCTCTGCTGCTTCCGAAAATACGTAGGCAAAGAAAGAATGTATACCTTGAAGGTAGGCCTCCATCCGATTGGTCTCGCGAGCGAAGCATGAAACGTACTAAAGTTGACGAGGGTGTAGGCGGCCAAAAAGAAATTCGAGATCAAGGGGGCAATGACGTTCAGTTGACCTGGACGGAAAAGATTTTTAAGTTGGTGTGGTCGTTCGAATCTCGTTGAGTCAAGTTGTCCAAGTTGTCAAGGGTCGAAGCTCCGCGGTAAGAGAGCGGTATCCGCGGCGGGGTATCAAAGGCGGCGGACGCTTACCGATCAGGATGAAGGCAAAGGCGATGAAAAAGGTGAGGAGGTAAGCCCGGATCGGCTCCTTTCCGTCTTGTCCGCTGAACCAGTCGATACCGGGATAGAGACGATCGCGGCAGAGGGCCTGAAATACCTTCGGGGCCGAGACGAGGGAAGCCAGAGCGCTGGAGAGAGTCGCGGCGAAACAACCCGCGTAGATGAAAGGTCCAAAGGCCGAAACGAGCTCGATTACCTGCGCGTCGCGCCGTTGCAGCCGCACATCACCCCGTCACCACCGCCCGGCGCGCGCGCGCGCGCCCCTCCGCACGCCTCGTTTCGTCATCATTGCGTTCAAAGCCGTGTACGCTCGCTACGCGTCCTTATTCTACCACCCCGTTACCCCCACCCCCCCCTCGAAACAAAGAAAAAGTAAGACTCACCTGAAAACTGTTGAGAGTTCCGTACTCGCAACCGGCGGAACAATCAAAGTCCGTTCCGTACGGACTCCAGAGTCTCTCGAGCGAGGTTGTTGCGTTGTTGTTGAGCGATCGTACGCTGCCGTTGCCGTTGCCGTTGTTGCCGCCGCCGCCGCCGCCGCCGCCGCCGCCGCCGCCGCCGCTTGAAACGAAACTCCGGAGGTCGGTGAGGTTACCCGAGGCGTTTCTGACGACGCTACCACCGACCATAAAAGCCATTGCCAGATACGAGATGGTCGTGACGAAAATTGCGAGTAAAGTCCCCTTCGGGATAGCGCTCTGCGGATCCTGTTGCGGTTCATCATTTCAGCAGATCTAAATCGTTTACACTTAAGGAGAAACGGACCACGCGTCTTACCTTCAAATCCCCGGATATATTGGCACCCGCGAGAATACCGGTCGCCGCGGGGAAAAAAATGGCTAGTACGGAAAAAAAATTGTGCTCGACCCCCTCGCTGTAACCGTAGTCCGAAAAGAAATTCTCCTCGAAAAGGGCGGCTATGTATCGGGAGGAAAGAATAACCATTACTGCTTTTTCGATATAATTTGCGTTGGCCTCGAAGAGGCGCGCGCGCGCGCGCGCGTATACCGTACCGTTGTAACCGACGAAACCCTTGGCCCTTTCGAGATCATTTTTCGGCCCGAGGGCAGAACCGATCACGAAATCGAGTATCGCTACAAGAAGAACGACGAGCAGACCGAATTGCGCTTTGGCCTCCCACTCCATGCCGATCATGACGACACCGAGAAGCAGTACAACCGTGATGCAGCCTTTGGCGGCCCGCAGATCCGACGAAAATACGAATTAATCAATGATTAACTGATTAACTAGGCGGCAGTGCAGTGGCTCTGTACGAGGAGGGGGGGGAAGGGACTTTCATTACCGATAATCCTGATGTCCGTATCGTCGCAGTCGATTATACAGAGACCACCACCCTGAGCCTTCAAACAATCGACCATGCTTTCGGAAAAACCGACGACGTACATCGAACAGGCGACCGCGTTCGCCAGTGAAAATATCAGACCTATCGATCCCCCGAATTCCGGACCGAGCGATCTCGAAATCATGTAATACGTTCCGCCTGCGAACACGAGCGCGCGCGGTCTCTCTCTCTCTCTCTCTTTCTCGTATATCTCTGACAGCGGGTCTTGACGGCGCGGCTCTCGCTTACCTCCTTTGATGAGGCCGTTGGTACTGATGGCCGACATGGAGAGGGACGTTATCGTCGTTACGATGGTCGTAGTAACGATCAAGAGTACCGTTTCTCCTGAAATGTTTTCAGAGTCCAAACGAGACGCGCTCGCGTCGAATATGAGAGAGAGAGAGAGAGAGAGAGAGAGAGCAGGGGGTTCGGCAAGAGTTGTTTACTTACCGACTCCGGCCTGCGCGACGACCCACGACAGTCGAAGAAACAACATGACGCCCCATATATTCAAGAGACATCGCACGAAAACACCCTGAATCCATCCAAACTTCACCCCACTGCTCCTCGGGCTGCGCTCTTTCTCTTGAGAGCATCTTCCCCCGCCTCCCGTAACGAGCCTCGTCGTATCCGCTCCCTGCAAACATTTTTTTCTAGCACAATTTTCTACATATACGAATAAAGAGTGTTGGGAAAAGAGTCTCTCATTGGCACATTGACAGGGGGGGGGGGACAGGGAGAGGGGGCAACTGGGGAAAGAAAGGACGAGAGATCGCTTTGCTCACCTTGTCGGTTGAAGCGGGATTATGAAGCTCGTCCAAGGACGGTCGGTGAGCCGCTTGAATACTCAGTATATTGCGATAATTGTCGAGTCTCGGTAGAGCTTCTCTCGTCATGTTTCTCAGTGATTTTCGCGTCTCTTGCTCACCGAGGAGACTCGCTCGGCCCTCGAGACTGTCCACCCGATTAACGCGAAATCTAGTCCGACGCTGCAGAGGTTCGAGCTCGACGTTCTCGCCTCCTTCCTCCTCATGCTCCGTTAAATTCTTTTCTTGCCAATTTTTATTTCCATTCTCGTTCGGCATGACGCAAATTTTTTTATATGCGCCGCGACTACTCTCCATGAGCTTTTCAACCGTGGTTCGGCCGCTCCTGCTGCTGCTGCTGCTGCTCCCGATGCCACCGATCGTTCTCGATTGACACCACACTGCGCTTTCGCGCGCGCGCGCGCGCGCGGCTCTCCCTTTACCTTGAATCCCAATTATTCAATAAACGATCGCGTGGGCTCTCTCAATTATGAAATTACGCTTGTTTACGCCGCCGCCGATGCTCGCAAGTGCAATTACGAAATTGGGTCACCACGGGAGCAGGAAAGACGATCCACGAAAGAACGCGTTTCGGGAAACTGATTGAAATCGCGGTGCGTCTGGCCGGGTGATTCGAAAATCGGATCTGTTCGAGGGATAACGAGACGCGTGTGATACGGTGAAGCGACGGTCAATTTTTCACATTGCGCGGCACGTGCGTGTGTATGCGTTTGTGAAAACAAAGTTGAGGCGGACACGGGGCAAAACGAGATTCAGCAATACAATCATACGGAAAAGTGCACCCCGCCCCCGTTGCGCGAACGCGACGAGACGTGAGATAGCCGCGCGAGCGCGGATTTACGACGTAAAAGAGTGTGTTCTGGGTGGGAGGTATACCGACGGAAAATTGTCGTTGATCCGACGATGGCAACGACCACACGTAACATCGAAAATTCTTCTCTTTTCCTAGACGTCTCGACAGGGAGGAAGACACTTGGCGAATTTTCGCGACAAAGACAGAAGCCGTGCGATCCGTAAACGTTACAGAACACACGGGGTTTAAACGACGAATAAATTATTACAAATTTCCACGCGCTCACACTCGTCGCAAAACACACACTCTCTTTCGTCGAATCCTACTATATTTGTTCACTTGCACACGAATATATTGCACATACCTGTACGTATCTGTTGCGTCGGATGGTTCACGCCCGTATACGCTACTATTTTCTACACTACGCTTTTCAAGGATAGATCTTGGTTGGAAAATTACTTGGCGCGTAGAGTTATTTTTTATTCGAAGCACGCGCGTAGGCTCGCACAGAAGCTGGCGGTGACTGATGCGCGCGCCTTCAAGCGCGTGCTCGTTGCCGCTCAAGCTGATACGGTCATCTCATCTCCATCTCCATCTCGCTCTTCTCTCTCTCTCTCTCTCTCTCTCTCTCTCTCTCTCTCTCTCTCTCTCTCTCGCCCCCTCACCACGTCAACGTGGTGGGAGGGCTATGCGCGCGTGTCGGATTAAAGAACGAAAGAAGATCGCGACGTTTCTCCTTTGGCCTCCATCTTTTCGCGTTTAAACATTTTTCCGAAACAATATTTTTACCTTATCTCTCCCTCTCTTTGTATTTATTATCTTCCCAATAACAGTACCCATTAACGTACACAGACTCAAACGTATAAAGAATTGTGCATTCCGTGTTTAATTTATCTTTCTATTTTGATTTTTTCGCCTGTACCTGTCCATGCAGCTACATCACACGCTACCTCTATCTTCTTCCGTTTGTAAAATATTAAGATTCAATTTGGCATGCTTACGGTAAACGCGCATGTTCGGAACCGTGGAACAAAGTTTTTCTCTCGCTCGTTGACGTTTCGAGATAGATTGCACCGGATCAAACTTGGCTTGCTTTCGGGACACTCGCAGAGACCTCTCCCCCCCACCCATGCAGAGCACTAACGTTTTTTGAGCTTGTCGAGCCGAAAAACTTGCCTCCGTTCTCTCGATGCTACCGATAAAGCCTCGTTTCGATTCTTCATTATTCTTGTTAGATAAGTTGTCGAAACGCGCGCGCGCGCGCGCGTCTAAATAACGTTCGCATGGGAGAGAGCGGGAGACGAGGAGCCACCGCAACGGCAGTGGCTATAAAATTCCGCGCTCGCTCAGTCGAGACGCAAAGCTCACGCGTGTCGCGTCATGTCGCTGATTGACCTTTCGCTATCGCGGCTGCTGGCCGTCGTTATTTTGACGCTCCTGATAGGCGGCTCGTCCGTCACCGAGTCAAAGAGCTGCCTCGCGACTGATGGAATTTCGGGTAGGTGCGAGCTTCTCGACGATTGTCCAGCCGTTTATCGCGATCTCGTCGCCGGGCAAAGACTCGCTTCTATTTGCGGTTACACAGAGTCGGCGGAGGCAATCGTTTGCTGTCCGATCGAGTCCAACGACACCGTTGCTGGAACAACAACAACAGTGGTGTCGGCGTCGCCATCGTCGCCGCCGTCGCCGCCGCCGCCGCCGCCGCCGCCGCCGCCGCCGCCGCTGCCGCCGTTCCTTGAACGCGTTGGCCGTGTGGCCGAACGGAGTGAGTCGATCCGCCGTTACCGCGCTGCCAATGTATCTCGCGATCCTCGTTTATACGCGAGGCCTCAAATTCCGAAATCATTGTCACAGAATGCTCCGAGTACGCGAGTCGAGTTTACGCGTTGGTCGACCCACCGATTCTTTCGATTGATCGAGCCCGCGGCCCGGTCAACGTTTCTCTCTGCGCCATCAAGACAAAAAAACTGATAGTCGGTGGAACGAGGGCCGATCCGCGAGAGTTTCCTCACATGGCGGCAGTGGGATTCGCTCGAACCGATCGGGACTCGCCCCAGCCTGCCGCCGTTGCCTGGCTCTGCGGTGGAACTCTCGTGTCGGAGCGATTCGTCCTTACCGCGGCTCACTGCACCTTTTCCCTTCAATAGTGCGTAACGACGACGAGTAGCGACGACACTCGTTTATATCACCGCAAGAGGCCGTCTATCGTCGCAACTCTGGCTTTTTGCTCTGCCGCCAGTCTGTTTATTCTTTGCTTTTCTTGCGGAATAGCGGACCGGCCGGCTGGGTTCGGCTCGGCGATTTAAATTTGGCGAGAGAGGACGATGACGCGAGACCCCAAACCCGACGCATCCTTCGGAGGATTCGTCATCCGGATTACGCGAGGCCAGCCGAGTATCACGATATAGCCTTGCTCGAGCTTGAAACTCGGGTTACTTTCGACGCGTACGTCAGGCCTGCCTGTTTACCGCTTCCTCCTTCACTCAGCAATAACAATGACGAGGAGCGCTTGTGGTCGCAGCGGCGAGTCATCGCGACCGGTTGGGGACGCGTCGATTGGGGCAAGTCCATCTCCTCCCGTTCATTCTGAGCCTCCTTCGTCTTCTTTTTCTTCTCAACACACTCGCTAGCGCTTTGTTTGCTCTTTTCTTTATTTAGCCGACGACGATGCTTCTGATAACCTGCTCAAAGTTACTCTCGATACGGTTTCTCAGGAGACTTGTAACGTCAGTTATTTCGGTGACGCTGGCGGCGTTGATCTCAAGCTTCCCCGCGGCATCCTCGAGCAGTGGCAAATTTGCGCCGGTCGGGAGGGCAGAGACACTTGTCAAGTAAGAGTAACGTCTATCCCCCCCCCCCCCCCCCCCCCACCTCTACTAGTTTCGTACGCACTTTTGCTGATTTCCGATATTTCAGGGCGATAGCGGTGGACCGATCGTCGTCTTTGATCCTCGTCACGAGTGCATGTACGATGTCGTGGGTATTACGAGCCTTGGAAGATGGTGCGGCAGCAGTGTACCGGGCGTCTATACACGGGTCGCCGAGTACTTGCCTTGGCTCGAAAACATCCTGTGGTCGCGACTTGATCATGACCCAGCCCAACCCGGGCTATAGTCATTGCATGATGACCATCGAATATTGTACAACTTTCGCGCACATGCGCTGCTAACTCATTATCAAATAACATACTTATTTAAAAATTCGCGATACCATCGTTTAAAATATTAGATCCCCCCCTTTAGCCGTATTAAGGAGGTTGGAGCGATTCACTTGAGTGAAATGACGGTTTATTCATTTTTTTTTCAATGAACCTCAAAAAAATGCATACCAAGTACAGATTTATTTTGTATATGCTAATTTTTTGGAATATATAATTAAAGGGCAAAATTATGCATTTTAATATTTTTATTACGTAATGTAGAAAAACTTTTGTGTTACTACCAACTTGAAAAAGTATAACATTATCGATGATAATTATGAAAAAACTACGACAACGAATGCTTTATACAATTCACATTGACATTTTGAGCAATTTATAATTATGCCTATTCATATTTACGTCACGAGATTATTGGCCCATGGTTTACGATGGGCAAGATGAGGATTTTTTTTTCTAAATGTTTACAAAGGTTCAGTTTGCGTTAATCCGTTGTTAGAAATGGTTTATCTTGGTGCTAAATAACAAAAAAAAATACATAACCTTTAGTGTGAAAGTCTTGCCCATCTAACCGCACGTTAAATTACATACATTAAACTATTTTTTATCTCTGGTGTTTGGTGGTGAAAAAAGTTAAAAAATTTCGTAAAGACTCAGTATGGTCTAACCAACAATATGTATTTTTGTTTTATTTTGTTTTTTTAATTTAACCTTGGATTGTGGCTAACGCTACAACCTCCTTAAATTACATGATCCAGAACTCTCCAACCTAATGACGTCATCGAGAACCTTTTAGAACATTCTAGAAGCTTCGATGAATCATTTTAACGTCAGTGATACCCTTGTCGTAATTTTCTATATCACCCCATTCTATCTTTAAAATATCTCTAATTATGAAAACTAGGGTATGATCAAATTGATATAAAATGATTGAAAATGTGGTATTCACCTCAGTCTCGCTCGAGCGATGGAGTACATAGTTGACCTCCAGGGTTTTAAAAAACCTTCCAACGAGTTTGTGTTGAAAGAATTTTCCATCATTTCCCTGTGTGATTCTAACGTACCCCCGATCACATTTCTCTTCGGACCGCCTTGTGCATGAAACGATTTACCCGTTAAATATAGATGTACGAATGCATGGCTGACACGCAATGTCCATGGTATACCGTGGTGCTTCGGTGCAATCCCATATGGTGCAGCATTGGAAATAATCCGAGGCATTTAACAAAATGTTCCAACGATCTATGTGAAGGGACCGGAGAAAAAAAAATGAATGACGACAATCTTGATGGAGGAACCTGGACGCATCGTTAATCTACAACTTCTCGACTGCCCTTCGATTCAAAAGTTGCACAAGCCGATACCCGCTGGATGTCCGTATCACTCAAACTCTACAAAGTTTAATTGCGCTATGAAAAATGTACAGGCGCGTAAAAATTGGATGCTCGAACCTTGTGATTGAATTTTTTCTCAATAATCTCATAATACACGTTTTATGTTTATTTTCAAAATCCCTCCTCTATCATCCTTTGATCATGCAAGATGACAGCCTTTACAAATAATTAAAGGGAACGTAAAAATTATACACGAATAATCTCAAGGATTTCTTTATCTGTGTCCGCCGCAGTGACACTGGCTTGTGGACGATCAACAACTCTATCGCGTCGAGGTTCGCCATGAATCTCTTATCGCGGAAGTAACCGAATACGGCGAAGAGAGAAAAAAATATAGGTCGCATATTCGTCGAGATCGTGTCATTGCCACCACGTATTCTTTCGTTGCACTCCCCAATCACTCGAACGTCATCGCTCTTTCGCGGAACTCTATAGAAAAACATCGCAATACTTCCCCGGACGGTTAACGTATTTCTCTTTGCCACACATAATTGTAGCGCGAGGCTAATATGATTTTAATAAGAGCTTTATTATCGACTGTCGGTAAAAAAGTTCATTGTCTACCGAAGAGTGACTTCTAGAACATTCTAGAACATTCTAGAACGTTCGAGAACAAACTCCTATTACCCTGCAATTATTATTGAGTCAACTGCGTAGTTTATTATTATTCTTTTACGGGATAAACAATTCCCGGAAATCTGTCCTTAAAAATGCCCCCTCCCCCTACATTCCATGAGCCGTCATCATCGCATCGATGAATTATTATTATTATCACTAAATCAGCTGCGTAGTTTATTATTATTATTATTATTATTTTATAATAGACTTTATTGCTCCGGGCAACGCACTTCCTCAGTTTGCACTGGGAAACATTCACCTACCCCCGGGGGTTAGGCTCGGTCTTAACCTAGACCGGAACAATAACGCTGGGCGGCACTCGAGGGTTCCGACATCACCTCGGCTGCTGCCCAGTCAAAAAGACGCGCGAAAAATCCGACATATCGCTCTGCGATATCCGCTCCCTCAAGCCGGAGGGTTAGCGGCTACCGCAGTCCACAATCGTGTTGCCTGAGTAAACGGAGGGACCCAAGTATGACCGTCTTCTGCAGCTGACCCGCCAGCAACCGGACACCGACTTTGCAAACCGGTATGCTAGCGAGGCCTGATACAAAAGACTCTTTCATCCCCCCTAGCGCGCCGATGATGAGGACAACGAGAGTTACCCTGAATCCTCGGTGCAAACGACGTAGCTCGGCCAGGAGAGGCTGATACTTGAGCCGTTTCTCCTCTTCCTCTTGCGACACGTTCACTTCGGCCGGAGCCGAGAACTCAATGACGTATATCGTCTTGTCGTCGAAATCGAAGAGGACAACATCAGGCTTAGTCGCTTGAAGCGGCCCGATGGTCGCGAATGAGAAGTTCCAATAAATCTTGCACCTCTCGCCCACGACAACGGACTCAATATCTCCTGGTAAATAAGGCGGCACGGGCTCCCGGTCTATCCCATAAGAGTGCCGTAGATGATAGTACAACACTCTTAGGGCCGCGTTATGGCGATAGATATAGCCGGAGACTGCATATACTGGGCAGGCCGACAGTAGATGCATTAGTGTCTCCGGCGATTGTTTGCATGCACGACACAAAGTGGTCGGCAGAGGCTGACCCAAAACGCGACTGCGATAGACCAGGGTGTTGATGACTCCGTCTTGGCAGGCGCAGATAAACCCTTCGGTCTCGGACATCAGTCCAGCTGACCGCAAGAAGGAAAAGGTCAGCTGGGTGGACAGCCCCTGTTCCTCGATGTGGTGAAAAAACACACCGTGCATGGGTCTGTCCACGTGCTGCCGAGTCAGGACAGTCTGCTCGGCAGCCCTGATTGCCCGCCGACGTCGGGACTTGGGCAGCCGAGCGACGGAGTCTATTGGCAAGGCGCCACGCCAGCGCCGGCGGAACTCCAAGCCGAGGGTCTCTGCCGCACGATCTGCCGCCTTATAAAGAAAAGCACCCGCTTGCTATTCCGAGGACAATGCGGTCATGAAGACACTCCAATCCCAAGAGCCCATGCCCGCCGCTCTGACGCAGCATATAGAGGCGCGGGGTGGAAGATCGAGGGTGCAGACTCCGCTGGATGTTCATCATTTTGCGTGTGCCGATGTCCAGCTGTTTAAGCTCGTCTCTGCGCCATTTGACGACGCCAAAGGAGTAGAGCAGGACCGGGACAGCGAGCATATTGGTGGCAGTGATCTTATTTTTCCCAGACAGATCTGATTTCCAGATCCGTCTGAGACGCCGCCTATACTCGCTGCGGAGGGCCTCCTTGATACCCTCAGCGTCCTGTACAGAACGCTGATCGATGCCAAGGTATCGATAAGACCCTCCGGCGTCCAGGTGTTTGAATACGCTCCCGTCCACCAGCCGAACATCAGCCGCGACACCCTCTGCTCTCCCTCTCCTGAGATGAAGAACAGCGCACTTGTCCAATCCGAAGTCCATTCCCGCCGCCCGCGTGTACGTCGCTACGATGTTCAAGAGGAGCTTAAGCCCCCCCCCCCCCGCCCCTACCCAGGAGCGTATAGCTTGAGGTCATCCATATACAATAAATGGGTGATCCCTCGCCCACGCTCCCCGGGGGGCCCCGCTTCGTACCAGCGTGCAGCCCGCAAGGCGATTGACAAGGGTAATAGTGAGACGCAAAACAGGAGGGGGCTGAGAGAATCTCCCTGGATAATCCCCCTCCTATACCCCATCACTCCGGTCGACACGTTGCCTTCACTAGTCTTAACTGTGAAGCGTGTCTTCCAGAGCGGCATGAGCTGCTTAATGCATCCCACCATGTAAGGACTCACCGAAAGGCGTTCGAGTAGGTGTATAATCAGTTTGTGACTGACAGTGTCGAACGCCTTACGGTAGTCTATCCAAGCGACTGAGAGGTTACGCTTGTGCTGGACCGCGTCTTGCGTGATGCAGTGGTCCATCAGCAGGTTCTCCTTACAACCTCCCAGCCCCCTCTTGGATCCCCTTTGTTCGTGTATCTCCCGCCATGCAGGCTCGATCTCGCCCAGAACACTCTCATAAAGAATCTTTGTGAAGATCTTACAGAGCGCATTCAGACACGTTATCGGGCGGTAGTTCTCCGGACAAGACAGATCCCCTTTTTTGGGGATTAACACCGTTCTTCCCTCTGTCAGCCACGTAGGTATTGGCACCGTCCCATCGATGAACGATGAGAAGATGCGGGCCAGATGGGTATGGGTGCACGTGAATTTCTTCCACCACAAGATGTTAATCCCATCCGGCCCGGGAGCGGCGTGGTTCCTCATGCTACTCACCGCCTTCTCCACCTCACCCCGCGTGACTGGAAAACAGTCGCCACGCTGATTTGGCTGTTGCCGGCAATACGTGTCGAACCGTCCCAGAGCTGGAGTGCTTTCATCAAAATGACCCGCCTCGCTATACAGTTTTCCCCAAAACCGCTCCACCTGAACAGCTGTTGGCGCTGTGTCGGGGGCAGGCGTAGGTGGTTGGAATCAGCGGCCTGGGTCAGAACGGAAGAGAGCGTTGTCTAACGCCCGACCCAGCTGCCTCTCTAGGGATTGCTTCGCAACCCCCAGGTTCCGCACCTTCTCCACGTAGCGTTCCTTCACAATAAGAAGGATAGCTTTGTTCAATGTGTGGTGACGGCATTTCAGTTCCGAGCTGATATTTCGGATTTTAGGGGTAAAAGGCGTATTTTACCCCTAAAAAGGCGTATTATTATTATTATCATTGTTATTATTGTTATTGCTATTGTTATTAACATTCCATAGTCACTAAGTCAACTGCGTAGTTCGCAGGATGTCACCAGCATTATTAGGCTTACATTATTATTATTATTATTATTGTTATTATCTCCTGTAACCCGACACCCTGCACCCCTCAAATGATCGGCAACTTTTCAAGGTCATATTACGAGAACGTTCTAGAACGTTCGAGAACATTCCAAAAGCTTCGCCCCCCCCCCCCCCCCCCGCCGACAATTGGTCCAGAACCCGTGTCGTATATCTACTTACGTGCATGAAATATCGATACTTGATGTAATAACATCAAGAATCGATAAATTCTACGAAACCTGAAAAAAATAATTGGTTAATAATCATTTATTAAATTTCAATATAGTCAATTTGAACGACGTCAATTAGAGCAAGTATATTTGCAAAATTGTGCTGCCAATCCCGGCGGTAGCTTGACAGATCATTTTTCTTAAAAAAAAAGTTGTCCGCTTTCAAATCTTTGTCGGGCATGATTAAAATACGGGTTTCCCATTTATATATTTGAAGAAGGTTTTTCAAAGACAGTTCTGCGGAGAGATTTTTCACACAATTTTTTATATACATGGTAAAAATGCACAATTATCAATAGATGAAGTAGCGGCTAGAGTCAATTTTCTTTCAAGTTTCACTTCTTCCCTATAAGTTTCGTGTGCTAGTTCCTCCAGGTTTCTTCCAACACGACGCGTTCGTTCCGTTTCACTTACGTGCTACTAACCGTAGGGATATTGACTGTCGATAAAATGCTGTTCATGTGAGTAACGCCCACGTCCGCGTTGATCATTGCTAAAAGTTTACCTATCAATTAATGACAATTCAAAGACAGAGCGAAAACGGTTTTATTACTTACCGAGAGCATTTTCACGTTAACATTATATAGCGTACGATTGTTTTTGTCGTGGGATTTACTCTCGTTTTTATCTCACAAAGTAGAAGGCAAATGTGATATCTCACATGAAAAATGCTAGCTGGGCCGATCCTTTTTTCCTTCTGAATGTATCGAAATGACAGCGGGGCGTCACACACGTCAAGCACCACATTCCGTCAGCTGACCTCTTTATTTCGACTATACGACGACGCCGCCCGTCGACTATCGCGACTCGTTCGAATCCTCATCGATTACTTTTCGTCTTTTATTCGCGATTGTAATATTTTCCGTCCACTGCAGCTCCTTTTTAGTTGTAAACTTTCTGTATTTATCACGAGGACGATCGTCCGGCATCGACATGTTTATGTTTACGGTGAGACTTCGGCGGCTGCTACGTAGTCCAAAGTCCGAAACAACTATTACGGCCAACCTCAATGTCCGCAACGTTGCCGTATCTCAGCAACACTTAATATTAATTCATGGTAATAATAAATAATCTTGTGACACAAGTTGAAAGTAGGCATCATTATAAGTGACTCAAAATGTTCATTCTGAGTTGTATAAAACATTGGCTGACGCAGCTTTTTCATAATAATCATCGAGAAAATTATACTTTTTCAAGTTGGTAGTAAGACAATTTTTTTCTTATTTACGTATTAAAACAATGAAAATGCATAATTTTGCCCTCTAATTATATATTTTATGGAAAGTAAGCATCTACAGAATAAATCTATACCACGTATGCATTTTGACCAAGTTCATTGAAAAAAAATTCTCCAACTTCCTCAAAGCTGCGTCAGCAATTGCTGTTAAATGGATGATGAGATGAAACGATGAATGTGCGCTTAAGGTGAAATGACATATCAACTGAAGCGCCATGAGTGCTAGAAAGATAGCTATTTCAGCCATTCCAAGTTTTATAATCAACACACAGGGCTAAGACGGCTGATCTTTTCGACACACTAAAAGCTTTTGGGGCGGCATCAACGACATAGTCGATACAGCGAAGAACATAAAACTTTCGGAAATATTGCAAAGCTCATTCGTGCGGGCTTCTTAGTTTGCCTTTTTCGAATACTGCGCGGTCGAATGCGCATTTCCCATCATAAATATTGTTATAGACAAGCTATGAGACAAACATTCGGTTGGGATGGTTGAAGCGCTTTTACACGTTCGCTGCACTCTCAATGTCGAACGCTTCAAATTTATACCAACAGCAATAATGCTCAATCGCTTCAACTCCGAAATGGCATATGGGATGATTAGCGAGAATGACGAGCAATTACTCGATACGTTGTCTAGCGAATGAAATGAAGGAAACAGCAATCGAGTAAATGAGCCGTAAAAGTAAATTTGAGGCGCTTCAAATGAAACTGCCAAATACACAGATGTTGAGGCGACCGTGATCTGTGATAATATATAAGAAGATCAAAAATGAAAAGAGAAAGAAATATAATTATTCGCAGCTAAAACTCAAATATTCTATTGTCTATGTATTGATGTATATGTATATATATTGTATATAAATATATGTCGTCATCGCTCATTATAAGGGAGAAAATATACATTACCAGTCTTTGCTTGGCTATGGTACCTTTTATAATAAAATAAACTGTACTCAATAAATATTATCGACAATGAATGATACATCATTTCTGTTTTGTACAGCTGAATTGACGCGACTTCACTTTGTCGTAAACGTGGTTTAATTGTCAAGTAGCGACTGGATGTCCGGGTAGCAAAACGCTTATGTACGCGTGCAAAAAAGTAAGTGCTAAATATAATTTGCAGGTAAAAAGAGTCGCGGGAACGGGATAAACAGGCGAAAGCGGATAAACGGTGCAAGGAATATGCCCCCAAAAATTCCCTAAATGATTTTTATCCTCCGTTTACCACTTAACGCGAGCAAAGCCCTAAATTTGGGGTGATATCCTCTGATCGGGCAACACTTGCCTCGGTGCCAAAATGAGACTCTGCGTCGCCCCGGTAATGTTGTCCAGAGGCGATATGTGGACATATCGGACCCGAACAAACGTTTCAGGAAAAACTACACATGCATATATTTGCATTCGGTACATCGTGTGTACATTAGTATTTATTGCACCATATATATGTATATGACAAAAAAACAAAGAATAATTCATTTTTTATTTCCCGTAGAGAAAGAAGATGTTGATTCTGTGGAGGAACTTTTTTTTGTTTTTAAGATGCAAAAGATTTTTGTTCTTGATGATTTTCTTAGAGTTCCACTTGAAGGTAACCTCGAACGCGAAATCATCGGTAGATTTGCCCTAAACCCTTTCCCTTTCCATGAGAAGTAGTCGTAAATTGATCGGGACACGTTTTGACGGCTTAGCTTTGCGTTTTCGGCAAAAAGTCATTTATATCCGTAATAGGCGGAAAAATTTGCGCTAGACAGACACTGGAAATGGTTTGAAAGACGATGAAAAGGTTTTCGTCCCTTTTCACAAGTTTTACGGGATCGCCAAAATCGCGAAATTTCAAACAGCCCTAATGTCGCTTCTATTTCGGAGGGAGGGAGAATTTTTTGGAGCCTCTCAAGAATGATTTGGCAGGGTAGGAGAATGCCACTGGATTGATCCCGGTATCGCAATTAGCAAAGCTGGGCAGACAAACGGTAATCCGTTAATCGTTAATTAACGAAGTTAATATATCGCTTAACGATTTAACTTTTAAATGAAATTTAAAAACTATTAACCGTCTTATTAACTTCCGTTACTTCGTTGTCGCGATGCGCGCCACGCTCATGTGGCAGGCAGCGAACAAACGAAGCGCGCTGCGCAAGTGCGAGTGAGATGAGTAGTTATGCATAGCGTGCGGGTAACGGGTAAGCAGGAACCCTAAACTGCCTTCAACGAGAGAACGTTCAGAATTGCAGAAAAAGTAATTTTATTGTACTTTTTCAAGGCAATATTGAGCCTGGAACAAAAATATTCCTCTAAATGACTAAAAGGCACTTCTAACAACCCATCTTCCGCTAGCTGAACGATCATTAGTTCATGAGATATCGATGGTCATAGAAAAAAGCTGACTTTTCATTCAATCGGCGATATCTCAGCAGAAAAAAGTCGTACAGAGGGAACATAAAAATCAAATTAAAGCTCAAGAACCACGCTACATCATCCCACCGTTGTTTGAGGCAGACCTTTGTTTTAAGCCCACGGTTATGAAAAAAAAAAAAAAAAAACTAAAAATTAAAACATTATTTTCTTCCCGCTATTAACTAGTGTAGCTTCAAGTTTGACAGCCATATAAAAGTTGGTCGACAAGATTCTTAAACTAGAGATTTTACGCGTAAAAAAGCTTTTTTCGAGTTCTTCGAACTCTCCGGTTCGAACATTATTCACGGAGGTACGCCTTTTCGAAAATCTCGAGAAAGATTTTAAAAACGTCTGCTCTTTTAATTTGTTTGTTGAGTGTATTATTTGCATGATGTTGATTTCAGCATCGGTACTGCAAAACGATTCTTTTTCAATAATGGATTTTTATAATCAACTAGTCGCTTCATTCATTTGACGCACAAAAATCGTGTATCGGCCATAGACGAGTCCCGGAACTCATCCTAGGGAAAAAGTGAAAAATAAAAAAATTATCGATCGATGTATACTCACCCAAAAAATTAGAGGACCAGAAGAGTTTTTAAATTTTTTCGGTGATGTTCGAAAAGCCGTAACACCGTGAAAAAAAAATCCTACCAGGGGACAAAAAAAGGTTTTGGAGCTTGACATCGCCCGTTCAACCCACAAAATGAAGCGAGCAGAAAACGGCGAGAGCGGATTATTGGGTATCGAAAGGAGGGTACAATATTTAGAAATACCATGCGTTAGGGCCTTCGATGAACCTCGGGCATGGCAGAAAGTAGACTTCTTGACTCAAAGGAGGTCAGTGAGGATCACAACTGAACCTACGGAACCTCAGGCGGGCCTACTTCGAGCGCTCCCGCAGAACTTACTGAACCCCCCCCCCCCCCTTTCGTACCTACTGTACACTGCTAAACATAAAAATTATTTATATAGGATCTATTTAAATAAAATAGGTTTTTTCCTTGTCTCACAGCTTACTACGATCATATTTCTTTCAAAGATATTTATATATGTTAATAAAGATGAGATTCAAATGAATCTTTATTTGCTTACAATGTACACTGTAAAGCTAAGTGCACTATATGCATAAAATATTTCATAAATCGAAAATAAAATGAACTCCTCAATTCAGATCTTTACCGGAAAGATTTTTCGTCGCAATTCGTCATTCCCCGGCCTTTAGAGATGATTTTTTTCGAAGAAAATACACTTTGCAAAAAAATTTAGGGAGCAAGAAAAAAATCCAAATTTTTGGGGGATTTTCAACAGGCTGTAACTCATACAAAAATGGTCGTACAGCAAAAAAAAAAGCAAATTGTAGCTCTGAGTGTCCAGTTTTCGAATCTGAGTTTGAAAATTTTTTTTTGAAAATTTTTTTCGAGTAATCATAAGAAAACCACCGAAAAAAAAATGTTCGAAATTTTTTTGGTTTTTTTTTTAATCTACGGACGTGGAAATTTTTTTTTCGACTTAACCTCTATATGGACCGGATAGCTTGTTTATTCAGCTTTAAATTGGTTTTTTTTTAAAATCTCGATACGAGCATTTCTCGCTGAGATATCGGTGTTTGAATGGAAAAAGATCATTTTGTCTTTGATTACCAATATCTCAGCAACCAATGATCGCACAGAAATTTTGAGGTTGGCTTCAAAAACTTGAATAAATTCTCTACAAGGATTGGTAATTGAGTTTTGAAAAAAAATTTTTTTTTTCAATCATTACATGAATTTGAAAAAGCGACCAAAAAAGGGCTTATTGTGGTTTTTTGGAAAATCAAGCGCCCAATCAAAAATATTGCGGAAGCCACTAATGTTAAGTGTGCCTTTTACTGTTCAATATACCCACAAAAACCCTACGAAGTTTCAATTTAATCCAGCCAACCGTTTTTTCTTCCCACTTGATCGAATTTTTGAAAAAATTAAAGGAGCAAGAATTTCGCTCTGAAAATGTCATAATTTTTATCAAAAATGAAGCAAAAAATTTTTTTTTCATTTTTCTCTCAATTCTGTATTAGTGACTTGGAAAATTTAAGAAAAAAAAAAAAAAAATCGAAAATTTTTGAAAAAAAAATTCCAAAATTTTTGAAGGAAATTTTTTTTTTTAATTTTTTTTTCAATTGGCCCTAAATTAAAGAAATGTAGCGACTCACTTTCTCAGCGATTTTCCTCTTCCGCACTTTAATTTTCCGTCACAAATTAATTGAATAAATTAAAAGTTGATACCCCCAAGGCAAGTCGAATATTCGTTCTACGAATATTGGGACAATAATTTTTTTGTACGAATTTAAACAGTGTCTAAAAAAAAAAGCAGTTTTTCTTAAAAGTTTTCTTAAAAATTTTTTTTTTCAAAAATTTTGGAATTTTTTTTTCAAAAATTTTCCAAGTCACTAATACAGAATTGAGAGATAAATGAAAAAAAAATTTTTTTTTTCATTTTTGATAAAAATTATGACATTTTCAGAGAGAAATTCTTGCTCCTTTAATTTTTTCAAAAATTCGATCAAGTGGAAAAAAAAACGGTTGGCTGGATTAAATTGAAACTTCGTAGGGTTTTTGTGGGTATATTGAACAGTAAAAGGCACACTTAACATTAGTGGTTTCCGCAATATTTTTGATTGGGCGCTTGATTTTCCAAAATACCACAATAAGCCCTTTTTTGGTCGCTTTTTCAAATTCATGTAATGATTGAAAAAAAAAAAAATTTTCAAAATTCAATTGCCAATCCTTGTAGAGAATTTATTCAAGTTTTTGAGACCAACCTCAAAATTTCTGTGCGATCATTGGTTGCTGAGATTTTCGTAATCAAAGACAAAATGATCTTTTTCCATTCAAACACCGATATCTCAGCGAGAAATGCTCGTATCGAGATTTTTAAAAAACCAATTTAAAGCTGAATAAACAAGCTATCCGGTCCATATAGAGGTTAAGTCGAAAAAAAAAATTCCACGTCCGTAGATTTAAAAAAAAACCAAAAAAATTTCGAACATTTTTTTTTTCGGTGGTTTTCTTATGATTACTCGAAAAATATTTTCAAAAAAAAATTTTCAACCTCAGATTCGAAAACTAGACACTTAGAGCTACAATTTGCTTTTTTTTTTGCTGTACGACCATTTTTGTATGAGTTACAGCCTGTTGAAAATCCCCCAAAAATTTGGATTTCTTTCTTGCTCCCTAAATTTTTTTGCAAAGTGTATATATATATTCCATTGCTTACAATATACATCGTAAGCAAAGGTTTCGCCGAATTTTTTTACTTCATTTTTATAATCAAATTTACAGTGTGACGTTGTGAACGGTATTCACTGGTTAGGACTTGTCTCGAGCGTGGCGCAACCAGGACACAAAGGACTGGCAGTTCTTTTAGCGCTTCAATTGTTCTTTCAGCGCTATCTAATGTTATTTTTACCCCTAATTTTGTATAATATACGAGTTGTGGCACTATTAAATTAAGGGGTTCATGAAGTTTGAATTACAAGATTAAAACAAAAACGTTTCCCGTGTTCACACTGTAAAAAGCAACGGTTCAAAACTGAAACTATATCTGTTGCTAACCAGTTTCTAGAACTGAGGACTCCACTGTTAAAACACCTACATAAACTCTGTCGATATAACTGGCGCATTCAGTGTACATAATACAGATTAACTAACTGTCAAATTACAAGTTTTGTTAAATTTATATTACAGTGTTGAACTGTCAAAATTTCCTTTTGACTACACTGTATTTTGGACTGTGTGTTCCAGTAAAAGATACAGTAGAGCGATTCGAGTCCAAAGAGGACAGTACAGGAGCTGTAATAATTTACTTTGAGCACACTGTATTTTGAGCACTGTGTTTCAGATAATATCGCTGTGCAATCGCTCGAGTCCAATGCGAACTGTGAAGCCCCTGTATTTTTTACTATTTCTTTTTTTCCGTGTAGATGAGTGTAGCTAGTGAACCACGTAGGGGATTTTAGAAAGATTGATTTTTGAATAATTGCCGAGTATTTGACTAAAAATCTTCATTTAGACTTAATAAAGCAAAATTATTTTTTTTAGATTAAAAATGGCACAGTTATACTGCGTGCCGCAGAGGTTCAACATCCTTGGGAAGAATTGCTGCAGTGTCGCCATTTTGTAATATTTTCGGATAAAAATTTCTAGCAATATACTTAAATATATGATCAATAAATACCGTAAGTTTTATTTGTTTATCACAATTTTTTCTGCGAAAAAAATTCAAAAAATCCGCTTCTTGTAAGGCCGTTACAGTGGTGTTACCCCTTAAATTCTTCATATAATTTCCGAGATTTTCCCGTGATCGTAATTAAAATGATGAAATATTCGCAGAAATTCGGCGAAACTCGGATGTTTGCGTAAAAATAATTGTCCGCAAAACTCCGAATTCTTCATATTTGTTCCAATTCATAGAAAAATTCGGAAAAAATCTGAAATTTTTTCGGAAAAAATCCGAGTTTTTCGGAAAATATTTGCACTAGGGGCGCGGGATCGTTCCCCGCGCTCGGTGCTTTTTTTTAAATTCTTATTACTATTATTTCTTATTTAATTAGTCATGATTATTATTTTAATTAGTTATGTTTTAGTGACGAAAAATTTATCGCGCACTCTGACCGCTTATTTTATTAGTTTGTACGTTAATTTAAATACAATAATAAATCTAAATTACAACTTATTTATCTTCTAAAAAATTGTTTGTGCTTTACTAACACCCGTCCCTATGCCATATAAATTGTAATTCATAAAAGTAAGCGGAAATATATTTATATTCGTATTATTATATTCATTCTCATATACTTTCATCAAGCGATAAAGCATTATCATAATGCTTTATCATAATGCATTATCATAATATTTTATTATAATGCATTATCCTAATGCTTTATCGCTTGATAAAAGTAAATGAGAATGAATATAATTATACGAATATAAATATATTTCCCCTTACTTTTATGAATTACAATTCATCTGGCATAGGGACGGGTGTGAGTAAAGCGCAAACAATTTTGTAGAAGATAAATAAGTTGTAATTTAGATTTATTATTGTATTTAAATTAACGTACAAACTAATAAAATAAGCGGTCAAAGTGCGCGATAAATTTTTCGACGCTAAAAGATAAGTAATTAAAATGATAATGATAACCAATAAAAATAACTAATCAAATGAGAAATAATAGTAATAATAATGTAAAAAAGCACCGAGCGCGAGGTACGATTCCCGCGCCCCTAGTGCAATTTTTTTCCGAAAACCTCCGATTTTTTACGAAAAATTTTTCCGATTTTTCCTATCAATTGGAACAAATATGAAGAATTCGGAGTTTTGCGGACAATTATTTTTACGCAAACATCCGAGTTTCTCCGAATTTATCCGAATATTTCATCATTTTAATCACGATCACGGGAAAATCTTGGAAATTATATGATGACTTTAAGGGGTTTTTAAGGCCACTGTAACGGCCTTACAGGAGACGTATTTTTTATATTTTTTTGCGGAAGAAGATGTGATAAACAAATGATACTTGCGGTATTAATTGAGCATATATTTAAGTATATGGCGAGAAATTTTTATCCGAAAATATTACAAAATGGCGACACTGCAGCAAATCTTCCGAAGCATGTCGAACCTCTGCGGCACGCAGTATAACTGTGCCAATTTTAATCCAAAAAAAAGAATTTTGTTTTATTAAGTCTACATGAGTGTAGATACTGAACCCCGTAGGGGATTTTCGATAAGTTAATTTAAACAATATTTAATAAAAAATAAATGTCTTAAAAAAAATTGAATATTTTTAGTCAAATACTCGGCAATTACTCAAAAATCAATATTTCTAAAATCCCCTACGTGGTTCACTAGCTACACTCATCTAGATTTACTTTAAAAAAATTAATTTTGTCCAGATTAAAATTGGCATGTTATACTGCGTGCCGTAGAGCACCTCAAGCTCAACATGTCTCGGAAGAATTTGCTGCAGTATCGCCATTTTGTAATATTTTCCCATAACATTTTTTTGCAATATACTTCAATATATGCTTAATATTGACCCCAAGTATTATTTGTTTAAAACGCTTCGTGGCAGGCCGTTACAGTGGTGTTACCCCTTAAGGAAAATAATGTTTGCAAAAATTTGGGAAATTCATTATTTCTCAGAATTATGAGGGATAAAAATGTAATAAGTTTTTTTTTACGAAAATCAAATTTTTTTCATCTACAACTTTTCTCCGAATATCTCCGCAGCCGTTCACTCAATAGGAAAACGAAATAGTTCCGGAAACAATAAGTTTTTTTTTACGAAAATCTCATTTTTTTTATCTTTAACTTTTCTCCGAACATCTCCGCAGCCGGGGCGGGGTAGAAATCCCGAACTTTGAATGACCAGAAGGCTCAAAATTCCGAATTTATTAGCTAGTACTCAATACTCCTGGAAATGTATAATTACGAAACTTTATTAACAGACTTATCATATAACAGAAAGTAATGGTACATTTATGGAACGAGATGACAGTGATCATGGGATAATAAATTTCATCTGTAAAAACACTGAGTGATTTTCTGAAAACACTTTTTTCTGTGTGTATCAGCATTTTTACAAGACTACAATATCCTTACTAACTAAATCACTATTTTCTCACTAATTTATTTAATTTTAATTTAATAAACACTAATTTATTTAGTAAAATCA
The DNA here is from genome assembly GCA_964007375.1 of Ophion obscuratus. Classification (NCBI taxonomy): domain Eukaryota; kingdom Metazoa; phylum Arthropoda; class Insecta; order Hymenoptera; family Ichneumonidae; genus Ophion; species Ophion obscuratus. The sequence continues at coordinate 40,454 of OZ023319.1, read as the reverse complement.
CCAATTTATTTGTAAATTAGCGTTTTTAGTAAAATTTATGGTAAAACTACGGTGTTTTTATGAATTAAGATAGTGTTTCGAAAAATATCAGAATAATAATTTATCTTTAAAAAAACTGTACATTAGTATCTTTGAATAATTACATTGTATTCACTAACTAGAACAGTATTTTATTCAAAATAATAAATTTCATCTGTAAAAACACAGATTGATTTTCTGAAAACACTTTGTTCTTTGTGGATCAGCATTTTTACAAGACTTCAATATCTTTACTAAATAAAACACTATTTTCTCACTAATTGATTTATTTTTAATGTAATAAACACTAATTTATTTAGTAAAAACTCCCATTTATTTGTAAACTAGCGTTTTTTGTACAATTTATGGTAAAACTACGGTGTTGTTATGAATGAAGATAGTGTTTGGAAAAAAAACAGAATAATAAATGATCTTTAAAAAAACTGTAAATTAGTATTTTTAAATAATTACAGTGTAATCACTAACTAGAATAGTATTTTGTTCAAAATAATAAATTTCATCTGTAAAAACACTGAATGATTTTCTGAAAACACTTTTTTCATTGTGGATCAGCATTTTTACAAGACTACAATATCTTTACTAACTAAAACACTATTTTCTCACTAATGTATTTAACTTTAATGTCATAAACACCAATTTATTTAGTAAAAACACCAATTTATTTGTAAATTAGCGTTTTTTGTACAATTTATGGTAAAACGAGGTGTTTTTATGAATGAAGATAGTGATTCGAACAATAACAGAATAATAAATGATCTTTAAAAAAAACTGTAAATTAATATTTTTAATTAATTACAGTGTATTCACTAACTAGAATAGTATTTTGTTCAAAATAATAAATTTCATCTGTAAAAACACTGATTGATTTTCTGAAAACACTTTTTTCTTTGTGGATCAGAATTTTTACAAGACTACAATATCTATACTAACTAAAACACTATTTTCTCACTAATTTATTTAACTTTAATGTAATAAACACTTATTTATTTAGTAAAAACACCAATTTATTTGTAAATTAGCGTTTTTAGTACAATTTATGGTAAAACTACGGTGTTTTTATGAATGAAGATAGTGTTTCGATAAATAACAGAATAACAAATGATCTTTAAAAAAATCTGTAAATTAGTATTCTTATATAATTACAGTGTATTAACTAACTAGAATAGTATTTTGTTCAAAATAATAAATTTCATCTGTAAAAACATTGATTGATTTTCTAAAAACACTTTTTTCATTGTGGATCAGCATTTTTATAAGACTACAATATCTTTACTAATTAAAACACTATTTTCTCAATAATTTATTTAACTTTAATGTAATAAACAGTAATTTATTTATTAAAAACACCAATTTATTTGTAAATTAGCGTTTTTTGTACAATTTATGGCAAAACTACGGTGTTTGTATGAATGAAGATAGTGTTTCGAAAGAGAACAGAAAAATAATTGGTCCTTTAAAAAAACTGTAAATTAGTATTTTTACATAATTACAGTGTATTAACTAAGTAACATAGTATTTTGTTCAAAATAACAAATTTCGTTTGTAAAAACACTGGTTGAATTTCTGAAAACACTTTTTTTCTTTGTGGATTAGCATTTTTACAAGACTACAATATTTCTACTAACTCAAACACTATTTTCTCACTAATTTATTTAATTTTAATTTAATAAACACTAATTAAATGGTAAAAACACCAATTTATTTGTAAATTAGCGATTTTAGTAAAATTTATGGTAAAACTACGGTGGTTTTATAAATCAAGATAGCGTTTCGAAAAATAACAGAATAATAATTTATCTTTAAAAAAACTGTATATTAGTATCTTTAAATAATTACATTGTATTCACTAACTAGAACAGTATTTTATTCAAAATAATAAATTTCATCTGTAAAAACACAGATTGATTTTCTGAAAACACTTTTTTCTTTGTGGATCAGCATTTTTACAAGACTACAATATCTTTACTAAACAAAACACTATTTTCTCACTAATTTATTTATTTTTAATGTAATAAACACTAATTTATTTAGTAAAAACTCCAATTTATTTGTAAACTAGCGTTTTTTGTACAATTTATGGTAAAACTACGGTGTTTTTATGAATGAAGATAGTGTTTGGAAAACAACAGACTAATAAATGATCTTTAAGAAAACTGTAAATTAGTATTTGTAAATAATTACAGTGTTTTCACTAACTAGAATAGTATTTTGTTCAAAATAATAAATTTCATCTGTAAAAACACTGAATGATTTTCTGAAAACACTTTTTTCATTGTGGATCAGCATTTTTACAAGACTACAATATCTTTACTAACTAAAACACTATTTTCTCACTAATGTATTTAACTTTAATGTCATAAACACCAATTTATTTAGTAAAAACACCAATTTATTTGTAAATGAGCGTTTTTTTGTACAATTTATGGTAAAACTACGGTGTTTTTATGAATGAAGATAGTGTTTCGAAAAATACCAGAATAATAGATGACCTTTGAAAAAAACTGGAAATCAGTATTTATAAATAATTACAGTGTATTCACTAACTAGAATAGTATTTTGTTCAAAATAATAAATTTCATCTGTAAAAACACGGATTGATTTTCTGAAAACACGTTTTTCTTTGTGGATCAGCATTTTTACAAGACTACAATATCTTTACTAGCTTAAACACTATTTTCTCACTAATCTATTTAACTTTAATGTAATAAACACTAATTTATTTAGTACAAACACCAATTTATTTGTTAATTGGCGTTTTTGAGAACAATTTATGGTAAAACTACGGTGTTTTTATGAATGAAGATAGTGTTTCGAAAAATAACAGAATAATAAATGATCTTCAAAAAAACTGTAAATTAGTATTTTTACATAATTTGAGTGTATTCACTAACTAAAATAGTATTTTGTTCAAAATAACAAATTTCGTTTGTAAAAACACTGGTTGATTTTCTGAAAACACTTTTTTTCTCTGTGGATCAGCATTTTTACAAGACTACAATATTTCTACTAACTCAAACACTATTTTCTCACTAATTTATTTAACTTCAATGTAATAGACAGTAATTTATTTAGTAAAAACACCAATTTACTTGTAAATTAGCGTTTTTTTGACAATTTATGGTAAAACTACGGTGTTTGTATGAATGAAGATAGTATTTCGAAAAATAACAGAATAATAAATGATCTGTAAAAAAAATTGTTAATTAGTATTTTTAAATAATTACAGTGTATTCACTAACTACAATAGTATTTTGTTCAAAATAATAAATTTCATCTGCCAAAACACTGAATGATTTTCTGAAAACACTTTTTTCTTTGTGGATCAGCATTTTTACAAGACTACAATATCTTTACTAACTTAAACACTATTTTCTCACTAATCTATTTAACTTTAATGTAATAAACACTAATTTATTTAGTACAAACACCAATTTATTTGTAAATTGGCGTTTTTGAGAATAATTTATGGTAAAACTACGGTGTTTTTATGAATGAAGATAGTTTCGAAAAATAACAGAATAATAAATGATCTTCAAAAAAACTGTAAATTAGTATTTTTATATAATTACAGTGTATTCATTAACTAGAATAGTATTTTGTTCAAAATAATAAATTTCATCTGTAAAAACACTGATTGATTTTATGAAAACACTTTTTTCTTTGTGGATCAGCATTTTTACAAGAATACAATATCTTTACTAACTAAAGCACTATTTTCTCACCAATTTATTTAACTTTAATGTAATAATAACTAATTTCTTTAGTAAAAAGTCCAATTTATATGTAAATCAGCGTTTTTAGTACAATTCATGGTAAAACTACGGTGTTTTTATGAATGAAGATAGTGTTTCGAAAAATAACAGAATAATAAATGATCTTCAAAAACCTGTAAATTAGTATTTTTACATAATTAGAGTGTATTCACTAACTAAAATAGTATTTTGTTCAAAATAACAAATTTCGTTTGTAATAACACTGGTTGATTTTCTGAAAACACTTTTTTTCTTTGTGGATCAGCATTTTTACAAGACTACAATATTTCTACTAACTCAAACACTATTTTCTCACTAATTTATTTAACTTCAATGTAATAGACAGTAATTTATTTAGTAAAAACACCAATTTACTTGTAAATTAGCGTTTTTTGCACAATTTATAGTAAAACTACGGTGTTTTTATGAATGAAGATAGTGTTTCGAAGGATAACAGAATAATAAATGATCTTCAAAAAAAACTGTAAATTAGTATTTTTAAATAATTACAGTGTATTCACTAACTAGAATAGTATTTTGTTCAAAATAATAAATTTCATCTGTAAAAATACTGATTGATTTTCTGAAATCACTTATTTCTTTGTGGATCAACATTTATACAAGACTACAATATCTTTACTAACTAAAACACTAATTTCCCACTAATTTATTTAACTTTAATGTAACAAACACTAATTTATTTAGTAACAACACCAATTTATTTGCAAATTAGGGTTTTTTGTACAATTTATGGTAAAACTACGGTGTTTGTATGAATGAAGATAGTGTTTCGAAAAATAACAGAATAATAAATGATCTTCAAAAAAACTGTAAATTGGTATTTTTAAATAATGACAGTGTATTCACTAACTAGAATAGTATTTTGTTGAAAATAATAAATTTGATCTGTAAAAACACTGATTGATTTTCTGAAAACAATTTATACTTCGTGGATCAGCATTTGTACAAGACTACAATATCTTTACTAACTCAAACACTATTTTCCCACTAATTTATTTAACTTTAATGTAATAAACACTAATTTATTTAGTAAAAACCCAGATTTATTTGTAAATTAGGGTTTTTTTTTACAATTTATGGTAAAACTACGGTGTTTATATCAATGAAGATAGTGTTTAGAAAAATAACAGAATAATAAATGATCTTTAAAAAAAAACTGTAAATTCGTATTTTTAAATAATTACATTGTATTCACTAACTCGAATAGTATTTTTTTCAAAATAATAAATTTCATCTGTAAAAACACTGATTGATATTCTGAAAACACTTTTTTCTTTGTGTATCAGCATTTTTCGAAAACTACAATATCTTTACTAACTAAAACACTATTTTCTCACTAATTTATTTAACTTTAATGTAATAAACACTTAATTATTTAGTAAAAACACCAATTCATTTGTAAATTAGCGAATTTAGTACAATTTATGGTAAAACTACGGTGTTTTTATGAATGAAGATAGTGTTTCGAAAAATAACAGAATAATAAATGATCTTCAAAAAAACTGTAAATTAGTTTTTTAAAATAATTACAGTGTTTTCACTAACTAGAATAGTATTTTGTTCAAAATAATAAATTTCATCTGTAAAAACACTGATTGATTTTCTGAAAACAGTTTTTTCTTTGTGGATCAGCATTTTTACAAGCCTACAATATCTTTACTAACTAAAACACTAGTTTCTCACTAATTTATTTAACATTAATGTAATAAACACTAATTTAATTAGTAAAAACACCAATTTCTTTGCAAATCAGCGTTTTTTAGTACAATTTATGGTAAAACTACGGTGTTTTTATGAACGAAGATAGTGTTTCGAAAAATAATAGAATAATAAATTATCTTCAAAAAAACTGTAAATTGGTATTTTTAAATAATTACAGTGTATTGACTAACTAGAATAGTATTTTGTTCAAAATAATAAATTTCATCTGTAAAAACACTGATTGATTTTCTGAAAACAATTTTTACTTTGTGGATCAGCATTTTTACAAGACTACAATATCTTTACTAACTAAAACACTATTTTCTCAATAATTTATTTAACTTTAATGTAATAAACAGTAATTTATTTAGTAAGAACACCAATTTATGTGTAAATTAGCGTTTTTTGTACAATTTATGGTAAAACTACGGTGTTTGTATGAATGAAGATAGTGTTTCGAAAGATAACAGAATAATAATTGGTCTTTTAAAAAATCTGTAAATTAGTATTTTTACATAATTACAGTGTATTCACTAACTAAAATAGTATTTTGTTCAAAATAACGAATTTCGTTTGTAAAAACACTGGTTGATTTTCTGAAAACACTTTTTTTCTTTGTGGATTAGCATTTTTACAAGACTACAATCTTTCTACTAACTCAAACACTATTTTCTCACTAATTTATTTAATTTTAATTTAATAAACAGTAATTTATTTAGTAAAAACACCAATTTATTTGTAAATTAGCGTTTTTAGTAAAATTTATGGTAAAACTACGGTGTTTTTATGAATGAAGACAGTGTTTCGAAAAATATCAGAATAATAAATTATCTTTAAAAAAACTGTATATTAGTATTTTTAAATAATTACATTGTATTCACTAACTAGAACAGTATTTTATTCAAAATAATAAATTTCATCTGTAAAAACACAGATTGATTTTCTGAAAACACTTTTATCTTTGTGGATCGGCATTTTTACAAGACTACAATATCTTTACTAAATAAAACACTAATTTCTCACTAATTTATTTATTTTTAATGCAATAGACACTAATTTATTTAGTAAAACCTCCAATTTATTTGTAAACTAGCGTTTTTTGTACAATTTATGGGAAATCTACGTTGTTTTTATGAATGAAGATAGTGTTTGGAAAAAAACAGAATAATAAATGATCTTTAAAAAAACTGTAAATTAGTAGTTTTAAATAATTACAGTGTATTCACTAACTAGAATAGTATTTCGTTCAAAATAATAAATTTCATCTGTAAAAACACTGAATGATTTTCTGAAAACACTTTTTTCATTGTGGATCAGCATTTTTACCAGACTACAATATCTTCACTAACTAAAACACTATTTTCTCACTAATGTATTTAACTTTAATGTCATAAACACCAATTTATTTAGTACAAACACCAATTTATTTGTAAATTAGAGTTTTTTGTACAATTTATGGTAAAACTACCGTGTTTTTGTGAATGAAGATAGTGTTTCGAAAAATAACAGAATAATAGATGACCTTTGAAAAAAACTGCAAATCAGTAATTATAAATAATTACAGTGTATTCACTAACTAGAATAGTATTTTGTTCAAAATAATAAATTTCATCCGTAAAAACACGGATTGATTTTCTGAAAACACTTTTTTCTTTGTGGATCAGCATTTTTACAAGACTACAATATCTTTACTAACTTAAACACTATTTTCTCACTAATCTATTTAATTTTAATGTAATATACACTAATTTATTTAGTACAAACACCAATTTATTTGTAAATTGGCGTTTTTGAGAACAATTTATGGTAAAACTACGGTGTTTATATGAATGAACATAGTGTTTCGAAAAATAACATAATAATAAATTATCTTCAAAAAAACTGTACGTTAGTATTTTTAAATAATTACAGTGTATTCACTCACTAGAATAGTATTTTGTTCAAAATAATAAATTTCATATGTAAAAACACCGATTGATTTTCTGAAAACATTTTTTTCTTTGTGGATCAGCATTTTTACAAGAATACAATATATTTACTAACTAAAGCACTATTTTCTCACTAATTTATTTAAATTTAATGTAATAAAAACTAATTTATTTAGTAAAAAGACCAATTTATATGTAAATCAGCGTTTTTAGTACAATTTATGGTAAAACTACGGTGTTTTTATGAATGAAGATAGTGCTTCGAAAGATAACAGAATAATAAATGATCTTCAAAAAAACTGTAAATTAGTATTTTTACATAATTACAGTGTATTCACTACCTAAAATAGTATTTTGTTCAAAATAACAAATTTCGTTTGTAAAAAGACTGGTTGATTTTCTGAAAACACTTTTTTTCTCTGTGGATCAGCATTTTTATAAGACTACAATATTTCTACTAACTCAAACACTATTTTCTCACTAATTTATTTAACTTCAATCTAATAGACAGTAATTTGTTTAGTAAAAACAGCAATTTACTTGTAAATTAGCGTTTTTTGTACAATTTATGGTAAAACTACGGTGTTTGTATGAATGAAGATAGTGTTTCGAAAAATAACAGAATAATAAATGATCTTTAAAAAAAATTGTAAATTAGTATTTTAAAATAATTACAGTGTATTCACTAACTACAATAGTATTTTGTTCAAAATAATAAATTTCATCTGCAAAAACACTGAATGATTTTCTGAAAACACTTTTTTCTTCGTGGATCAGCATTTTTACAAGACTACAATATCTTAACTATCTAAAACACTATTTTCTCACTAATGCATTTAATTTTAATGTAATAAACACTAATTTATTCAGTAAAAACACCAATTTAATTGTAAATTATCGATTTTTGAACAATTTATGGTAAAACTACGGTGCTTTTATGAATGAAGATAGTGTTTCGAAAAATAACAGAATAATAAATGATCTTTAAAAAAATGTAAATTAGTATTTATAAATAATTACAGTGTATTCACAAACTAGAATAGTATTTTGTTCAAAATAATAAATTTCATCTGTAAAAACACTGATTGATTTTCTGAAAACACTTTTTTCTTTGTGGATCAGCATTTTTACAAGACTACAATGTCTTTACTATCTAAAACACTATTTTCTCACTAATGCATTTAACTTTAATGTAATAAACACTAATTTATTTAATAAAAACACCAATTTATTTGTAAATTATCGATTTTTGTACAATTTATGGTAAAACTACGGTGCTTTTATGAATGAAGATAGTGTTTCGAAAAATTACAGAATAATAAATGATCTTTAAAAAAATGTAAATTAGTATTTATAAATAATTACAGTGTATTCACAAACTAGAATAGTATTTTGTTCAAAATAATAAAATTCATCTGTAAAAACACTGATTGATTTTCTGAAAACAATTTTTACTTTGTGGATCAGCATTTTTACAAGACTACAATATCTTTACTAACTCAAACACTATTTTCCCACTAATTTATTTATCTTTAATGTAATAAACACTAATTTATTTAGTAAAAACCCAGATTTATTTGTAATTTAGCTTTTTTTGTACTATTTATGGTAAAACTACGGTGTTTATATCAATGAAGATAGTGTTAAGAAAAATAACAGAATAATAAATGATCTTTAAAAAAAACTGTAAATTCGTATTTTTAAATAATTACATTGTATTCACTAACTAGTATAGTATTTTGTTCAAAATAATAAATTTCATCCGTAAAAACACTGATTGATTTTCTGAAAACACTTTTTTCTTTGTGTATCAGCATTTTTCCAAGACTACAATATCTGTACTAACTAAAACACTATTTTCTCACTAATTTATTTAACTTTAATGTAATAAACACTTATTTATTTAGTACAAACACCAATTCATTTTTAAATTAGCGTTTTTAGTACAATTTATGGTAAAACTACGGTGTTTTTATGAATGAAGATAGTGTTTCGAAAAATAACAGAATAATAAATGATCTTCAAAAAAACTGTAAATTAGTATTTTTAAATAATTACAGTGTATTCACTAACTAGAATAGTATTTTGTTCAAAATAATAAATTTCATCTGTAAAAACACGGATTGATTTTTTGAAAACACTTTTTTCTTTGTGGATCAGCATTTTTACAAGACTACAATATCTTTACTAACTTAAATACTATTTTCTCACTAATCTATTTAACTTGAATGTAATAAACACTAATTTATTTAGTACAAACACCAATTTATTTGTAAATTGGCGTTTTTGAGAACAATTTATGGTAAAACTACGGTGTTTTTATGAATGAAGATAGTGTTTCGAAAAATAACAGAATAATAAATGATCTTCAAAAAAACTGTACGGTAGTATTTTTAAATAATTACAGTGTATTCACTCACTAGAATAGTATTTTGTTCAAAATAATAAATTTCATCTGTAAAAACACTGATTGATTTTCTGAAAACACTTTTTTCTTTGTGGACCAGCATTTTTACAAGAATGCAATATATTTACTAACTAAAGCACTATTTTCTCACAAATTTATTTAACTTTAATGTAATAAAAACTAATTTATTTAGTAAAAAGACCAATTTATATGTAAATCAGCGTTTTTAGTACAATTTATGGTAAAACTACGGTGTTTTTATGAATGAAGATAGTGCTTCGAAAGATAACAGAATAATAAATGATCTTCAAAAAAACTGTAAATTAGTATTTTTACATAATTACAGTGTATTCACTACCTAAAATAGTATTTTGTTCAAAATAACAAATTTCGTTTGTAAAAAGACTGGTTGATTTTCTGAAAACACTTTTTTTCTCTGTGGATCAGCATTTTTATAAGACTACAATATTTCTACTAACTCAAACACTATTTTCTCACTAATTTATTTAACTTCAATCTAATAGACAGTAATTTGTTTAGTAAAAACACCAATTTACTTGTAAATTAGCGTTTTTTGTACAATTTATGGTAAAACTACGGTGTTTGTATGAATGAAGATAGTGTTTCGAAAAATAACAGAATAATAAATGATCTTTAAAAAAAATTGTAAATTAATATTTTTAAATAATTACAGTGTATTCACTAACTACAATAGTATTTTGTTCAAAATAATAAATTTCATCTGCAAAAACACTGAATGATTTTCTGAAGACACTTTTTTCTTTGTGGATCAGCATTTTTACAAGACTACAATATCTTTACTATCTAAAACACTATTTTCTGACTAATGCATTTAATTATAATGTAATAAACACTAATTTAATTAGTAAAAACACCAATTTCTTTGAAAATTAGCGTCTTTAGTACAATTTATGGTAAAACTATGGTGTTTTTATGAACGAAGATAGTGTTTCGAAAAATAACAGAATAATAAATGATCTTCAAAAAAACTGTAAATTGGTATTTTTAAATAATTACAGTGTATTCACTAACTAAAATAGTATTTTGTTCAAAACAATAAATTTCATCTGTAAAAACACTGATTAATTTTCTGAAAACACTTTTTTTTTGTGCATCAGAATTTTTACAAGACTACAATATCTATACTAACTAAAACACTATTTTCTCACTAATTTATTTAACTTTAATGTAATAAACACTTATTTATTTATTGAAAACACCAATTTATTTGTAAATTAGCGTTTTTAGTACAATTTATGGTAAAACTACGGTGTTTTTTTGAATGAAGATAGTGTTTCGAAAAACAACAGAATAATAAATGATCTTCAAAAAAAACAGTAAATTAGTATTTTTAAATAATCACAGTGTATTCCCTAACTAGAATAGTATTTTGTTCAAAATAATAAATTTCATCTGTAAAAACACTGATTGATTTTCTGAAAACACTTTTTTCTTTGTGGATCAGCATTTTTACAAGACTACAATATCTTTACTATCTAAAACATTATTTTCCCCCTAATTTATTTAACATTAATGTAATAAACACTAATTTAATTAGTAAAAACACCAATTTATTTGCAAATTAGCGTTTTTAGTACAATTTATGGTAAAACTACGGTGTTTTTATGAACGAAGATAGTGTTTCGAAAAATAACAGAATAATAAATGATCTTCAAAAAACCTGTAAATTGGTATTTTTAAATAATGACAGTGTATTCACTAACTAGAATAGTATTTTGATGAAAATAATAAATTTCATCTGTAAAAACACTGATTGATTTTCTGAAAACAATTTTTACTTTGTGGATCAGCATTTTGACAAGACTACAATATCTTTAATAACTCAAACACTATTTTCCCACTAATTTATTTAACTTTTATTTAATTTAACTTTAATTTAATTTAACTTTAATAGCGTTTTTAGTACAGTTTATGGTAAAACTACGGTGTTTTTATGAACGAAGATAGTGTTTCGAAAAATAACAGAATAATAAATGATCTTCAAAAAAACTGTACGTTAGTGTTTTTAAATAATTACAGTATATTCACTCACTAGAATAGTATTTTGTTCAAAATAATAAATTTCATCTGTCAAAACACTGATTGATTTTCTGAAAACACTTTTTTCTTTGTGGATCAGCATTTTTACAAGAATACAATATATTTACTAACTAAAGCACTATTTTCTTACTAATTTATTTAACTTTTATGTAATAAAAACTAATTTATTTAGTAAAAAGACCAATTTATATGTAAATCAGCGTTTGTAGTACAATTTATGGTAAAACTACGGTGTTTTTATGAATGAAGATAGTGTTTCGAAAAATAACCGAATAAAAAATGATCTTCAAAAAAACTGTAAATTAATATTTTTACATAATTACAGTGTATTTACTAACTAAAATAGTATTTTGTTAAAAATAACCAATTTCGTTTGTAAAAACACTGGTTGATTTTCTGAAAACACTTTTTTTCTTTGTGGATCAGCATTTTTACAAGACTATAATATTTCTACTAACTCAAACACTATTTTCTCACTAATTTATTTAACTTCAATCTAATAGACAGTAATTTATTTAGTAAAAACACCAAATTACTTGTAAAGTAGCGTTTTTTGTACAATTTATGGTGAAACTACGGTGTTTGTATGAATGAAGATAGTGTTTCGAAAAATAACAGAATAATAAATCATCTTTAAAAAAAATTGTAAATTAATAGTTTTAAATAATTACAGTGTATTCACTAACTAAAATAGTATTTTGTTCAAAATAATAAATTTCATCTGCAAAAACACTGAATGATTTTCTGAAAACACTTTTTTCTTTGTGGATCAGCATTTTTACAAGACTACAATATCTTTACTAACTCAAACACTATTGTCCCACTAATTTATTTAACTTTAATGTAATAAACACTAATTTAGTTAGTAAATAACCAGATTTATTTGTAAATTGGCGTTTTTTTTACAATTTATGGTAAAACTACGGTGTTTATATCAATGAAGATAGTGTTTAGAAAAATAACAGAATAATAAATGATCTTCAAAAAAACTGTAAATTGGTATTTTTAAATAATTACAGTGTTTCACTAACTAAAATAGTATTTTGTTCAAAACAATAAATTTCATCTGTAAAAACACTGATTGATTTTCTGAAAACAATTTTTACTTTGTGGATCAGCATTTTTACAAGACTACAATATCTTTACTAACTAAAACACTATTTTCTCAATAATTTATTTAACTTTAATGTAATAAACAGTAATTTATTTAGTAAGAACACCAATTTATGTGTAAATTAGCGTTTTTTGTACAATTTATGGTAAAACTACGGTGTTTGTATGAATGAAGATAGTGTTTCGAAAGATAACAGAATAATAATTGGTCTTTTAAAAAATCTGTAAATTAGTATTTTTACATAATTACAGTGTATTCACTAACTAAAATAGTATTTTGTTCAAAATAACAAATTTCGTTTGTAAAAACACTGGTTGATTTTCTGAAAACACTTTTTTTCTTTGTGGATTAGCATTTTTACAAGACTACAATATTTCTACTAACTCAAACACTATTTTCTCACTAATTTATTTAATTTTAATTTAATAAACATATAGTAAATAAATGAGACTAAAAGACGTTGTTCATAGATCTCAAAGATTCTTTATTTCCCCGACAGATATTGTTTTTTCGTCCCCTTGGTCCCAGCCCTTCTCTCTTTTTTCAAACGACGATCGTTTCCCCCGATCCGGCAGCCCGTAGTCGCAAGGGGCCCCGCTAGAGCGCTCTTCGCCGAACTCTCTCGCGAGATATTTTGCGTCTTCGAATATACGCCTTACAATTCGGCCAGTCCTGCCGCACGCATGTCCTCATGCGTTGACCATCATTCTTACATTTGAGTAGCATCTTTTTTTTTTTTTTTTTTTTTTCACGGTTACAGTTTGAGATAACTTATAGCTAATTACATAATAAAGAAAACGATATATCGATATATTTGATATCTGATATATTGATACATTTTTTTCGGAGAAAACGTAAGCTCATACATGGAATATAAACTTAACATATTAAATGATCCTAACCTTTCAAAGATAATAGCGACGTTTTTTTTTTTTTAACTATTCTTTGGGAGGTTGTGACGCGGGATCAACAACCCATGGACGCATATTAGATGATTCCCAGGTTCCTACATAGGGTTTTTGAGAATTCTGAAATCCCTTTACATCACTGATAATATATCGATTGTTTCGGAGAGTTTTCGTAACTTCATACGGGCCTCTGAATCGGGGAATCATCTTTTTCGATACTCCGGGAGTACTGTCGAAATTTTTTATCATGACTAAGTCTCCGGTTTTATATTCATGCGACGTCTTTCGTTTTTTGTCGTACGAGGCTTTTTGAGCGATCTGTGCTTTTGCAATGGCGTCAATTGCTTCCGCCCGGTCATGATCGAGGTCTCTTTGATGGTTATCAAGCTTTTCGCTTACTAATTCCTTAACCGCGTCGATTATAAGACCACGCTGATCAACGCCGAAGAGTAATTGACACGGTGTTTTCCCCGTCGATCGATTGACAGTGTTGTTTATTGCGTATTCAATCTGATCGAGCACTTTATACCACGACCTACCGGTTTCGTTGTCGGATAGTTTCGCGAGCATCGGAGAGATAATCCTGTTAATTCGCTCCACCTGGCCATTCGCCTGAGGTGAACCCGTTGCGATTTTAACGTGCTTGATTTTGCGATTTTTTATGAACTCATCGAATTCGTTCGAAGTGAATGCGCTTCCACGGTCCGAAATTACTACCTGGGGGCAACTGTAGCTTTGAAAATATTGATTTAAACTAGTTATGGCTTCCCTCGAGTTGGTCGTCTTTGTAGGAAACAATCGGACGAATTTTGTGAATGCGTCAACGATCAAGAATATATATTTTTTCGTTGTTACTCGGTGGTCCACCGGTCCGTAATGATCAATGTGAATCGTTTGAAATGGAGCTGATCCTTTCGGAATCGGGTGAAGATAACCTTCGTTTTTTCCGGAAATGGGTGAGAAAGAGATACATTTGAGACAGTGTCTAATATGTTCCGCGCACTTCTTACGAAGCTGAGGAAGCCAGTACGTGCGACGAATTGATTCGGCCATTTTATCCAATCCACCATGACCCATTTCGTTGTGATAGCGGAAGAGGACATGTCTTTCCATTTGTTCGGGTATGAAAAACAAAAGAGCCTCTCCCTGTTTTTTATATACCAGCCCGTCTCTCATTTCGTAGACAGGATCGTCCGATTTTTCGAGTTTTTCTATAATCGCGCGAATACCTGGATCGCGGCTTTGGCAAATGGTGAGATTCCATTCGAATGGGTTGTCTTCGACGACAAGAATCCCGAACGATCTACTTAAAGCGTCGACATGCCTCATTTTTGTACCCGGACGGTGAACGATTTGAAAATCAAAGCTTTGGAGCTCAATACTCCAACGAGCAATGCGAGCATTAATATCCCGTTTCTCCAGAGTTTGAGTGACCGCGTTACAATCTGAAACGATTACAAACGATATACCCTGAAGGTAGACACGAAATCTTCGTAACGCGTAAACGATAGCGAGCGTTTCGAGCTCGAAGCTATGATAGCGAGACTCCGGTTCAGTGGTTCGATGACTGAAATAGAAAATCGGGTGCATTTCTTTGTTTGATTGTTGCTGCATAAGCGCAGCACCAAAACCATGAGAGCTAGCATCGCAATGAAGCTCGGTTGCCGCGTGAGGATTGTAAATCGCGAGGATGGGTGCATTCGTGAGTTTTTGTTTAAGTGTCTCAAACGCATTTCTTTCGTTATCACCGAATGTGAAAGTCACGTCTTTTTTGAGTAAATTATAAAGGGGCCTTGCAATCAGGGAGAAATTTTCAATAAACTTGCGAAAATAAGAGGCCAACCCGATAAAGCTTTGAATTTCCTTAACTGTTTTTGGTTCTGGGAAGTTTTGAACTGCCAGTACCCCGTTATCCGTGGGGCTTAAGCCATCCCTGTTTACTCGATACCCCAAGTAGTCAATTTCGGTACACAGAAAGGTGCATTTGTCGAGGCGCAATTCTAGTTTGTTTTCGACCAACGTATCGAAGACTTTTCTAATTACTTGCAGATGATCCTCGAGAGTACAAGTCGCGACGAGAATATCGTCCATGTATACGATTACCTTACCGGTTTTTAGCAGCTCGGACATGATTCGATTGATAAATCGTTGGAAACATTGAGGACCGATTTTTAGGCCAAACGGTAAACGAGTAAACTCGTATTGGCCGAAAGGTGTCACAAACGAGGTATACTTGATAGAGTCAGCCGCCAGCGCGATATGATAAAATCCGTCTTTTAAATCCAACGCGCTGAAATAGCATTTGTCTCGAAGCGCCTCGAGCTGATCCTCGATTAACGGGAGAGGATAATTTTCGCGACATATGATTTTATTTAGCGCTCTGAAATCAATGCACATCCGTATTTCGCCGTTTTTTTTTCTAGTCAAAACGATTGGCGAGGTATACTCCGACGTACTCTCTCTTACAATTCCTGACTCGATCAAAGAATCTATTATTTCACCGACCTTTTCTTTCTCGACAAAAGAAAGCCTTCTCGGACCGTGCTGGATCGGTTGCTCGTTTTTTAGGCTAATACGAGTTTCCACTTGTATTTTTGGCACGCTCGGCCGGTCAGGTTTGATGTAATGCTCGTGAAATATTTCTTTGAATTTTTCCCGGTCGCCCAACGAGATCTGCGTATTGACTTTTAATTCGTTCGTAATATTTTTTTTCTCAACCGCGATATTAAGAATTTCCGCGGCTGTTTTGTCATAATCTACATCTTTCGTGAGTTTATATCCGAATTTTTTAAGCGAGTCTCGACCGAGAAGTACCGGAGTTGACATTGCGCTGTTCGACACGACCCCGACAGTTATTTTTTGAGTTTCCCCTTCCAAAGTGGCATTTAACTCGACTGTTCCTTTAACTAGGACTTTTGATTTATTCATTCCGTAATATCGTTGCCAATTTGGAGTGGGAGGCCCAACGAATTTTTTACTCACATACTGTTCTTTGATTAAACTTATCGGACACCCGGTATCGAGCCTAGATACCGTCGAAAACGCTTCGACGCCGGAGATGTCGTAATCGATGCTTCTCTGGAATTCGTCTCTGCATTCGGCGTTCACGTCGATAAAGTGAATCTCGTTGTCGTCGGCCGGACAGTCGCTCTCCTCAGCGTCGCTCTCTCTCGGTGATTCGTGAGTCTCCGACTCGTCATCTTCATCTGAAACGCAGCTAACTTGTCGATCGGCTTTAGCAGCAGCTTTTTTCGGCTCTGTCTGATGTTTCGTTGGTTTTCGATGTTTACAGTCTCTGGCATAATGGCCGGTGCCGTCACATTCATAACACCGAATAATTCCTCGTGTCGAGATTTTAGATTTCTCGTCCGTTTTAACACTCGAGAGCGGTGATCCCGGTCGCGAGTCAGATCGATATTTCGGCCTTACTTCCGTCGATGACGAAATATATCGTTTTTGCTTTTGTTTTGTCGACGGTAGTTTTATTTTAGCAAAGGCTTTTAGCAGACTCCCAACTTGGTCGAAAGCTTGCATGCGCGCTTGATTTTGAAGATGTTCGCAAGGTATGCCATCAATTACGTAATCCACCATTTCATCGTCTGGTATCGGTACAGGGTTTCCGAGAATCAACTTGTGATGACAATAATCGGCAAACGATTCACTCGAACGCCACTCTCGCATCTCGAATTTCCGTCGAAGTTCCATTTTACTCGGGCGCTGATCGAACATCGATTGCATCGAGTCGAACAAAGTATCGATATTCATTTCGAGATACTCGACTCTACTGTGATACCAGTTCAGTGCTTTGCCGCGTAATTTCGAGCCAATCAAAATCTTCATGGCGTTCTCATCAAGCTCGTAAGTATCCCGCAAGAGCATGGCTTGAATTTTCCATCTTGAAAAATCAACTCCGGAACTGCTGTATTCACTTAATAGCTCACCGACACTTTTTATACTGATCGATGAACGCGAGACAGTTGACGACACACTGTGACGCGGTGAGGCCCTTAACGCTTCGTTCTCTCTTCTCAAGTAATCGAGCTCTCGTTGCATCAGCTCTCTTTCTCTCTCTAATAAAGCAGCTTCACGTTGTGCTATCTCCTCGTTCGGCTCATTTGGATTATTTTCGCGTCGTTTATGTTCCACGTTGACGGCGTCCTCATTTTGCCGGCCTCTATCATTATCGTGTCCCTGAATTTCATCATTTTCAGGATCTTCGTTTTCGCGTGCGTTCACATCCGCTTGGATTTCGCTCGCTTGTGCTATCCATTCGTTCGTCGGATCATTTTCTTGCAGACGAATAATTAAATCTGCCTTTCGACCATGAGTGCCGAGTCCCTTACGTCGACATATCTCACGAAGTTGAAAAAGTCTCAACTGTTTAGGCTCCATCTTTTGTTCGAACCTTATATACTTTTTATTTTTCGCAGCACGAAGCACATCGAGTCTCTCGGATCGCAAAAAAGCACACAGCTGGACAACGACCGATACGTTTAACTATTTTTCGGGTTTGTGTTGAAGCACACAGCTACACCACACGCGCCGAAGACTTTTTCGATTTGTGATGATGCACAAAGCCAATCAACACTCGCGCTTTGTCTCGCGGCACACAGCACATCGAGATATTCGTACTCGCCGAAGCACAAAGCTAAACAACGTTCGCTCGGTTTCGAAACACGGTGGAAATATCCCACTTCTGATATTTATAGTAAATAAATGAGACTAAAAGACGTTGTTCATAGATCTCAAAGATTCTTTATTTCCCCGACAGATATTGTTTTTTCGTCCCCTTGGTCCCAGCCCTTCTCTCTTTTTTCAAACGACGATCGTTTCCCCCGATCCGGCAGCCCGTAGTCGCAAGGGGCCCCGCTAGAGCGCTCTTCGCCGAACTCTCTCGCGAGATATTTTGCGTCTTCGAATATACGCCTTACAAACAGTAATTTATTTAGTAAAAACACCAATTTATTTGTAAATTAGCGTTTTTAGTAAAATTTATGGTAAAACTACGGTGTTTTTATGAAGGAAGATAGTGTTTCGAAAAATATCAGAATAATAATTTATCTTTAAAAAAACTGTATATTAGTATTTTTAAATAATTACATTGTATTCACTAACTAGAACAGTATTTTATTCAAAATAATAAATTTCATCTGTAAAAACACAGATTGATTTTCTGAAAACACTTTTATCTTTGTGGATCAGCATTTTTACAAGACTACAATATCTTTACTAAATAAAACACTAATTTCTCACTAATTTATTTATTTTTAATGCAATAGACACTAATTTATTTAGTAAAAACTCCAATTTATTTGTAAACTAGCGTTTTTTGTACAATTTATGGGAAATCTACGTTGCTTTTATGAATGAAGATAGTGTTTGAAAAAAAAACAGAATAATAAATGATCTTTAAAAAAACTGTAAATTAGTAGTTTTAAATAATTACAGTGTATTCACTAACTAGAATAGTATTTCGTTCAAAATAATAAATTTCATCTGTAAAAACACTGAATGATTTTCTGAAAACACTTTCTTCATTGTGGATCAGCATTTTTACCAGACTACAATATCTTTACTAACTAAAACACTATTTTCTCACTAATGTATTTAACTTTAATGTCATAAACACCAATTTATTTAGTACAAACACCAATTTATTTGTAAATTAGAGATTTTTGTACAATTTATGGTAAAACTACCGTGTTTTTATGAATGAAGAGAGTGTTTCGAAAAATAACAGAATAATAGATGACCTTTGAAAAAAACTGCAAATCAGTAATTATAAATAATTACAGTGTATTCACTAACTAGAATAGTATTTTGTTCAAAATAATAAATTTCATCCGTAAAAACACGGATTGATTTTCTGAAAACACTTTTTTCTTTGTGGATCAGCATTTTTACAAGACTACAATATCTTTACTAACTTAAACACTATTTCCTCACTAATCTATTTAACTTTAATGTAATAAACACTAATTTATTTAGTACAAACACCAATTTATTTGTAAATTAGCGTTTTTAGTACAATTGATGGTAAAACTACGGTGTTTTTATGAATGAAGATAGTATTTCGAAAAATAACAGAATAATAAATGATCTTCAAAAAAACTGTAAATTAGTATTTTTAAATAATTACAATGTATTCACTAACTAGAATAGTATTTTGTTCAAAATAATAAATTTCATCTGTATAAACACTGATAGATTTTCTGAAAACACTTTTTTCTTTGTGGATCAGCCGTTTTACAAGAATACAATATCTTTACTAATTAACACACTATTTTCTCACTAATTTATTTAACTTTAATGTAATAAACACTTATTTATTTAGTAAAAACCCCAATTTATTTGTAAATTAGCGTTTCTATGGTAAAACTACGGTGTTTTTATGAATGAAGATAGTGTTTCGAAAAATAACAGAATAATAAATGATCTTCAAAGAAACTGTAAATAAGTATTTTTACATAATTAGAGTGTATTCACTAACTAAAATAGTATTTTGTTCAAAATAACAAATTTCGTTTCTAAAAACCCTGGTTGATTTCCTGAAAACTCTTTTTTTCTTTGTGGATCAGCATTTTTACAAGACTACAATATTTCTACTAACTCAAACACTATTTTCTCACTAATTAATTTAACTTCAATGTAGTAGACAGTAATTTATTTAGTAAAAACACCAATTTACTTGTAAATTAGAGTTTTTTGCACAATTTATGGTAAAGCTACGGTGTTTGTATGAATGAAGATAGTGTTTCGAAAAATAACAGAATAATAAATGATGTGTAAAAAAAATTTTAAATTAGTATTTTTAAATAATTACAGTGTATTCACTAACTACATTAGTATTTTGTGCAAAATAATAAATTACATCTGCCAAAACACTGAATGATTTTCTGAAAACACTTTTTTCTTTGTGGATCAGCATTTTTACAAGGCTACAATATCTTTACTATCTAAAACACTATTTTCTCACTAATGCATTTAACTTTAATGTAATAAACACTAATTTATTTAGTATAAACACCAATTTATTTGTAAATTATCGTTTTTTGTACAATTTGTGGTAAAACTACGGTGCTTTTATGAATGAAGATAGTGTTTCGAAAAATATCAGAATAATAAATGATCTTTAAAAAAATGTAAATTCGTAATTATAAATAATTACAGTGTACTCACAAACTAGAATAGTATTTTGTTCAAAATAATAAATTTCATCTGTAAAAGCACTGATTGATTTTCTGAAAACATTTTTTCTTTGTGGATCAGCATTTTTACAAGACTACAATATCTTTACTGACTAAAACACTATTTTCTCACTAATTTATTTAATATTAATGTAATAAACACTAATTTAATTAGTAAAAACACCAATTTATTTTCAAATTAGCGTTTTTAGTACAATTTATGGTAAAACTACGGTGTTTGTATGAATGAAGATAGTGTTTCAAAAAATTATAGAATAATAATTGGTCTTTTAAAAAAACTGTAAATTAGTATTTTTACATAATTACAGTGTATTCACTAACTAAAATAGTATTTTGTTCAAAATAACAAATTTCGTTTGTAAAAACACTGGTTGATTTTCTGAAAACACGTTTTTTCTTTGTGGATTAGCATTTTTACAAGACTACAATATTTCTACTAACGCAAACACTATTTTCTCACTAATTTATTTAATTTTAATTTAATAAACACTAATTTATTTAGTAAAAACACCAATTTATTTGTAAATTCGCGTTTTTAGTAAAATTTATGGTAAAACAACGGTGTTTTTATGAATGAACATAGTGTTTCGAAAAATATCAGAATAATAATTTATCTTTAAAAAAACTGTATATTAGTATCTTTAAAAAATTACATTGTATTCACTAACTAGAACAGTATTTTATTCAAAATAATAAATTTCATCTGTAAAAACACAGATTGATTTTCTGAAAACACTTTTTTCTTTGTGGATCAGCATTTGTACAAGACTACAATATCTTTACTAAACAAAACACTATTTTCTCACTAATTTATTTATTTTTAATGTAATAAACACTATTTTATTTATTAAAAACTCCAATTTATTTGTAAACGAGCGTTTTTTGTACAATTTATGGTAACACTACGGTGTTTTTATGAATGAAGATAGTCTTTGGAAAAAAACAGACTAATAAATGATCTTTAAAAAAACTGTAAATTAGTATTTTTAAATAATTACAGTGTATTCACTAACTAGAATAGTATTTTGTTCAAAATAATAAATTTCATCTGTAAAAACACTGAATGATTTTCTGAAAACACTGTTTTCATTGTGGATCAGCATTTTTAAAGACTACAATATCTTTACTAACTAAAACACTATTTTCTCACTAATGTATTTAACTTTAATGTCATTAACACCAATTTATTTGTAAATTAGCGTTTTTTGTACAATTTATGGTAAAACTACGGTGGTTTTATGAATAAAGATAGTGTTTCGAAAAATAACAGAATAATAGATGACCTTTGAAAAAAACTGCAAATCAGTATTTATAAATAATTACAGTGTATTCACTAACTAGAATAGTATTTTGTTCAAAATAATAAATTTCATCTGTAAAAACACTGATTGATTTTCTGAAAACACTTTTTTCTTTGTGGATCAGCATTTTTACAAGAATACAATATCTTTACTAACTAAAGCACTATTTTCTCACTAATTTATTGTGAGATAAATTTATATGTAAATCAGCGTTTTTAGTATAATTTATGGTAAAACTACGGTGTTTTTATGAATGAAGATAGTGTTTCGAAAAATAACAGAATAATAAATGATCTTCAAAAAAACTGTAAATAAATATTTTTACATAATTAGAGTGTATTCACTAACTAAAATAGTATTTTGTTCAAAATAACAAATTTCGTTTCTAAAAACCCTGGTTGATTTTCTGAAAACTCTTTTTTTCTTTGTGGATCAGCATTTTTACAAGACTACAATATTTCTACTAACTCAAACACTATTTTCTCACTAATTAATTTAACTTCAATGTAGTAGACAGTAATTTATTTAGTAAAAACACCAATTTACTTGTAAATTAGCGTTTTTTGCACAATTTATGGTAAAACTACGGTGTTTGTATGAATGAAGATAGTGTTTCGAAAAATAACAGAATAATAAATGATGTGTAAAAAAAATTGTAAATTAGTATTTTTAAATAATTACAGTGTATTCACTAACTACATTAGTATTTTGTGCAAAATAATAAATTTCATCTGCCAAAACACTGAATGATTTTCTGAAAACACTTTTTTCTTTGTTGATCAGCATTTTTACAAGGCTACAATATCTTTATTATCTAAAACACTATTTTCTCACTAATGCATTTAACTTTAATGTAATAAACACTAATTTATTTAGTATAAACACCAATTTATTTGTAAATTATCGTTTTTTGTACAATTTATGGTAAAACTACGGTGCTTTTATGAATGAAGATAGTGTTTCGAAAAATATCAGAATAATAAATGATCTTTAAAAAAATGTAAATTAGTAATTATAAATAATTACAGTGTATTCACAAACTAGAATAGTATTTTGTTCAAAATAATAAATTTCATCTGTAAAAACACTGATTGATTTTCTGAAAACACTTTTTTCTTTGTGGATCAGCATTTTTACAAGACTACAATATATTTACTAACTAAAACACTATTTTCTCACTAATTTATTTAATATTAATGTAATAAACACTAATTTAATTAGTAAAAACACCATTTTATTTGCAAATTAGCGTTTTTAGTACAATTTATGGTAAAACTACGGTGTTTTTATGAACGAAGATAGTGTTTCGAAAAATAACAGAATAATAAATGATCTTCAAAAAAACTGTAAATTAGTATTTTTTCATAATTACAGTGTATTCACTAACTAAAATAGTATTTTGTTCAAAATAATAAATTTCATCTGTAAAAACAATGATTGATTTTCTCAAAACACTTTTTTCTTTGTGGATCAGCATTTTTACAAGACTAAAATATCTTTACTAACTAAAACACTATTTTCTCACTAATTTATTTAACATTAATGTAATAAACACTTATTTATTTAGTAAAAACACCAATTTATTTGTAAATTATCGTTTTTTGTACAATTTATGGTAAAACTACGGTGCTTTTATGAACGAAGATAGTGTTTCGAAAAAAAACAGAATAATAAATGATCTTTAAAAAAATGTAAATTAGTATTTATAAATAATTACAGTGTATTCACAAACTAGAATAGTATTTTGTTCAAAATAATAAATTTCATCTGTAAAAACACTGATTGATTTTCTGAAAATACTTTTTTCTTTGTGGATCAGCATTTTTACAAGACTACAATATCTTTACTAACAAAAACACTATTTTCTCACGAATTTATTTAACATTAATGTAATAAACACTAATTTAATTAGTGAAAACACCAATTTATTTGCAAATTGGCGTTTTTAGTACAATTTATGGTAAAACTACGGTGTTTTTATGAACGAAGATAGTGTTTCGAAAAATAACAGAATAATAAATGATCTTCAAAAAAACTGTAAATTGGTATTTTTAAATAATTACAGTGTATTCACTAACTAGAATAGTATTTTGTTGAAAATAATATATTTCATCTGTAAAAACACTAATTGATTTTCTGAAAACAATTTTTACTTTGTGGATCAGCATTTGTACAAGGCCACAATATCTTTACTAACTCAAACACTATTTTCCCACTAATTTATTTAACTTTAATGTAATAAACAGTAATTTATTTAGTAAAAACCCCAATTTATTTGTAAATTAGAGTTTTTTGTACAATTTATGGTAAAACTACGGTGTTTATATCAATGAAGATAGTGTTTAGAAAAACAACAGAATAATAAATGGTCTTTAAAAAAAACTGTAAATTAGTATTTTTAAATAATTACAGTGTATTCACTAACTAGAATAGTATTTTGTTCAAAATAATAAATTTCATCTGTAAAAACACTGATTGATTTTCTGAAAACACTTTTTTCTTTGTGTATCAGCATTTTTACAAGACTACAATATCTTTACTAACTAAAACACTATTTTCTCACTGATTTATTTAACTTTAATGTAACAAACACTTATTTATTTAGTAAAAACACCAATTTATTTGTAAATTAGCGTTTTTAGTACAATTGATGGTAAAACTACGGTGTTTTTATGAATGAAGATAGTATTTCGAAAAATAACAGAATAATAAATGATCTTCAAAAAAACTGTAAATTAGTATTTTTAAATAATTACAATGTATTCACTAACTAGAATAGTATTTTGTTCAAAATAATAAATTTCATCTGTATAAACACTGATTGATTTTCTGAAAACACTTTTTTCTTTGTGGATCAGCCGTTTTACAAGAATACAATATCTTTACTAATTAACACACTATTTTCTCACTAATTTATTTAACTTTAATGTAATAAACAATTATTTATTTAGTAAAAACCCCAATTTATTTGTAAATTAGCGTTTCTATGGTAAAACTACGGTGTTTTTATGAATGAAGATAGTGGTTCGAACAATAACAGAATAATAAATGATCTTTAAAAAAAACTGTAAATTAGTATTTTTAAGTAATTACAGTGTATTCACTAACTAGAATAGTATTTTGTTCAACATAATAAATTTCATCTGTAAAAACACTGATTGATTTTCTGAAAACACTTTTTTCTTCGTGGATCAGCATTTTTACAAGACTACAATATCTTTACTAACTAAAACACTATTTTCTCACTAATTTATTTAATATTAATGTAATAAACACTAATTTAATTAGTAAAAACACCAATTTATTTGCAAATTAGCGTTTTTAGTACAATTTATGGTTAAACTACGGTGTTTGTATGAACGAAGATAGTGTTTCGAAAAATAACAGAATAATAAATGATCTTCAAAAAAACTGTAAATTGGTGTTTGTAAATAATTACAGTGTATTCACTAACTAGAATAGTATTTTGTTA
The DNA here is from genome assembly GCA_964007375.1 of Ophion obscuratus. NCBI lineage: Eukaryota > Metazoa > Arthropoda > Insecta > Hymenoptera > Ichneumonidae > Ophion > Ophion obscuratus. The sequence continues at coordinate 14,521 of OZ023319.1, read as the reverse complement.
AAAATAATAAATTTCATCTGTAAAAACACTGGCTGATTTTCTGAAAACAATATTTACTTTGTGGATCAGCATTTTTACAAGACTACAATATCTTTACTAACTAAAACACTATTTTCCCACTAATTTATTTAACTTTAATGTAATAAACACTAATTTATTTAGTAAAAACCCCAATTTATTTGTAAATTAGCGTTTTTTGTACAATTTATGGTAAAACTACGGTGTTTTTTTGAACGAAGATAGTGTTTCGAAAAATAACAGAATAATAGATGATCTTCAAAAAAACTGTAAATTAGTATTTTTAAATAATTACAGTGCATTCACTAACTAGAATAGTATTTTGTTCAAAATAATAAATTTCATCTGTAAAAACACTGATTGATTTTCTGAAAACACTTTTTTCTTTGTGGATCAGCATTTTTACAAGAATACAATATCTTTACTAACTAAAGCACTATTTTCTCACTAATTTATTTAACTTTAATGTAATAAAAAGTAATTTATTTAGTAAAAATACCAGATTATATGTAAATCAGCGTTTTTAGTACAATTTATGGTAAAACTACGGTGTTTTTATGAATGAAGATAGTGTTTCGAAAAATAACAGAATAATAATTGATCTCTCAAAAAACGGTATATTAGTATTTTTAAATAATTACAGTGTATTCACTAACTAGAACAGTATTTTCTTCAAAATAATAAATTTCATCTATAAAAACACTGATTGATTTTTTGAAAACCCTTTTTTCTTTGTGGATCAGCATTTTTACAAGACTACAATATCTTTACTAACTAAAACACTATTTTCTCACTAATTTATTTATTTTTAATGTAATAAACACTAATTTATTTAGTAAAAACACCAAATTATTTGTAAACTAGCGTTTTTTGTACAATTTATGGTAAAACTACGGTGTTTTTATGAATGAAGATAGTGTTTCGAAAAATAACAGAATAATAAATGATCTTAAAAAGACTGTAAATTAGTATTTTTAAATAATTACAGTGTATGCACTAACTACAATAGTATTTTGTTCAAAATAATAAATTTAATCTGTAAAAACACTGAATGATTTTCCTAAAACACTTTTTTCTTTGTGGATCAGCATTTTTACAAGACTACAATATCTTTACTAACTAAAACACTATTTTCTCACTAATTTATTTAACTTCAATGTAATAAATAGTAATTTATTTCGTAAAAACACCAATTTATTTAAAATTAGCGTTTTTTGTACAATTGATGGTAAATCTACGGTGTTTTTATGAATGAAGATATTGTTTCGAAAAATAACAGAATAATAAATGATCATTAAAAATATGTAAATTAGTATTTATAAATAATTACAGTGTATTCACTAACTAGAATAGTATTTTGTTCAAAATTATAAATTTCATCTGTAAAAACACTGATTGATTTTCTGAAAACATGTTTTTCTTTGTGGATCAGCATTTTTACAAGACTACAATATCTTTACTAACTAAAACACGATTTTCTCACTAATTTATTTAACTTTAATGTAATAAACACTAATTTATTTAGTAAAAACACCAACTTATTTGCAAATTAGCGTTTTAGTACAATTTATGGTAAAACTACGGTGGTTTTATGAATGAAGATAGTGTTTCGAAAAATCACACAATAATAGATGATCTTTGAAAAAAACTGCAAATCAGTATTTATAAATAATTAAGGTGTATTCACTAACTAGAATTGTGTTTTGTTTAAAATAATAAATTTCATTTGTAAAAACACGGATTAATCTTCTGAAAACACTTTTTTCTTTGTGGATCAGCATTTTTACAAGACTACAATATCTATACTAACTTAAATACTATTTTGTCACTAATCTATTTAACTTTAATGTAATAAACACTTATTTATTTAGTACAAACACAAATTCATTTGTAAATTGGCGTTTTTGAGAACAATTTATGGTAAAACTACGGTGTTTTTATGAATGAAGATAGTGTTTCGAAAAATAACAGAATAATAAATGATCTTCAAAAAAACTGTAAATTAGTATTTTTAAATAATTACAGTGTATTCAATAACTAAAATAGTATTTTGTTCAAAATAACAAATTTCGTTTGTAAAAACACTGGTTGATTTTCTGAAAACACTTTTTTTCTTTGTGGATCAGCATTTTTACAAGACTACAATATTTCTACTAACTCAAACACTATTTTCTCACTAACTTATTTAACTTCAATTTAATAGACAGTAATTTATTTAGTAAAAACATCAATTTACTTGTAAAATAGCGTTTTTTGTACAATTTATGGTAAAACTACCTTTACATTTTTATTCACGCCGTGATCAGGTTGCCATACTAGCGCCATATAATGGCAGTCTGGCAACTTGATCCCAGCGTGATTAGCGCCATAACTAAATTTCCAGCCGGATTAGAGAGGGTAGGGAAGAAAGGCTACAGCAATTGGGCATGCAGAGTATGCGGGAGAAAAGAGGAGACGTTGGAACATATATGGCAGTATGGGGAAGCAAGGAGGAAAATTAATTATAAGTGGGTAGAGGGAGTCGACAACTGGAGAGGGGATAGAGTGGAAGATCGCCTAAAAGGCTGGTGGATAGAAACGTTGAAGGGGAAAATAGTTAAAGAATTGGGAGAATACACAATGGCATTCAGGGCTCTCGACGCAGCAGGCTGAAATCTAAGCCAATTAGTTTATCAAATGTACCTAAACTAGTAGTCGTAGGCATGCAATGAACAGGCGAGCTCTTTTAAAGAAAACTTAACGTAATACAGTGCTAGTAGTTATAGTCTTTCATATATTTTATGCTGAATGTGAAAAATGTAAAAAGAAAAAATGTACCGAACACTACGCTGGTGAATGTCATAGCAATCGCAAGACATGTGGAATAAATAATAATAATAATAATAATAATACAATCTTCCCCGGAATTAATTTCACGATTCTGCTTTAACAATTCGATGCAATTTTGCAAGCGCTTTATGAAATTTTTAACTTGTCTGTAAAAGTAAACGTCACAAGGTTGCACCGATTAATTCCCGGGAAGATTGTATAAAAATCCATTCAATAATTCACCATCAATTATCGTCACCAATATTCCGAGACATTATTCGATACGCCTGGTTTGCCTCAAACTTATGAATTACTAGAAACATTTTCATGAATGTTAATGGGACATGTTTTTGTACGGATGTATTGCAAACTCTCTGCGATTGTAAAAAATCCGCTTTTATATGTTGCGCAAGATGTCGCCAAAATTATTGCTTTCTTTGTTTCTACGATAATTACCACTGCGGTTTTTGTATATAATTATTATATTAATAAAAATTGAATTTTTTCTAATCGACTTTTCTATTCTCATTCAAAACCCAATGTTCCTCCTCATATACTTTATAATGAAAAATAAAAAAAACCCTCCGTTATGAATTGTTTTATTGGGAAAAAAAAGAAAATAATTTTAAAAAATAATGTAAATAAATTTTAAAAAATAATGTAGGGATGAGAAACGTTTTGAAAAATTGTTGGGATAATAAAACAAGGAAAAAAAATAAGATCCGAAGGAGGAATCGAACGCGAGACCTCCGGCGCAAAAGACCGAGCCCTAACCGTCTAGACTAGATGGCGGCTCGACAAGTGCATGACATTTTAAACTCATAAGGCGCCTAAGAAACTTTGAATCGATTTTTCTCGGAGTTTTCCGAGTGGTGCGTCCTACTACTTTAACCACGTGAGGTGCTAGGGGTCCTCTTTCACCTAAAAAAAATGCGGTCAAATCACCGACCCCATGGTCGTGCCGTCTCCTTGTTAGACGCCCACAAAATACGACCCTACGTGCATGAACTACCTTATTTGATTTTGTTCTTGGACATTTTTTTCCAACTGCATTTATCATCAAATATTGCGTCTTTTGTTTCACATTACTTATGACAAGAATCGTAATATATCGTTACCGAACAGCGTTTCAAGTTGTTCATCTAGCACCGTTATCGAGTTCTCAACACGATGTGTAAGGTTTCACGTACAATTTCATCGCATCGTACACTACCGTCAATATAATCTATCATCATCTTTACTGGTCAATCAGGGTGTCTAATTTTGACCAGAACTGAAATTGCATGACATTTAAGGATTTTTAAGGCAACGAATGGGGATTTTTTCATGACTCTTTGTATCACTTTCTGGCATAGAAGTATATACTTCATGATTCTACAGTGCGGCCGATTTTCTAAATTTTTATATTTTTATTCTGCTCTTTCAAGCAGATGTGTGTTTTATGCCAATAAAAAGTATACGGAACAAACGAAAAGTCACCAAACTGTACAATTCCATATGTAGTAAAAAATGTGAGACAAACATAATTTCAAGATTGCTGTAAAGAAATATATTTTGGGAATATCCAGAAAAATATTACATACATTTAGGAACGTTGAGTAATATCATCTAGTCACTTTACACGAATAACAAAGAAAAACTAATATTTTGAGTAGCGCATCATTTTCTTTTACTTTCTTCTATTTTATTTTCTATCGATTCGATATTCGCTTCTCTTTCGACAAGTACCACAAAGTTAGTTCACATTGGATATAGACTCAACGATAATTGAGTAGGGTATTCAGGTAGACTGGTAGTTTTTCATGACATTTCATGACTTTTTCAGGGTCGAGTGTAATTTCATGACATGTAAGATTTTTCATGACTTTTCAGGTCGGTAGACACCCTGTCAATATAACTGAACACGTTATTTCAATATTACAATACAGTAGAACCTCGATCATCCGAACCCTCAATTATCCGAACGATAACTTAGTTTATCCGAACGCTCAATTATTCGAACGTTGGCGCGAAAGATGCATTGTTGCTCGCTGCTACCGCCGTGAGCAACAATGAGCAACCCAATGCAACTTCTCCTTCTCAAACGGCTGCGAGACGTAACCGCTCAAAAACGCGTTACAGCCGTTCGTCAATTAAAAATGGACGATTTTATAAAAATAAGAAATAAAAAAAAAGCATTCGACTTTTTTCAGGTGTTTAAAACACGCACACACACACACACGCACACCCACACGCACGCGCATTGAAAAAAAGCATAAGGAAAAACACTACATTCGAAATGCACGTAACCGTCTGTTTCAAGGCACCCTAATAATATTCTGTGGGTGAAAAAAACGTTCGGTGACTATAAATGTAAAACGAAACAAGCACTGAACGAATACGAAAACAATACCGGTAGCGAAACAATAATTGTACGAAGAAAACGACGTGGATGCACCGATGAAATTAGGTTAAGCACGATAGCGTTCAGACACGACTGTAATACACGGTGTGCGTCTGCATAAATGAATGCCCACAACTCGCCAAAAATGTCAAAAAATGAATAGAAAATATGAAAAAGAAAACTCGTTACCTGTTTAATATGCCGTTTCCATGACCGAAACACGCTGACCACACGTTGCATACACGTGTCAGAGCACACGACGTTGAACGACGAACCAAGTCAAGATGATAAAATATATGGATTCGCAAATGGAATAATGAAATAAAAAAATTGACCGAATAAACGAGAGAACGACAACACGAAAATAAGCAACTGTTAATTCTTTTCACGAAAAAGACAGCAGGAACGCGTTACAACGACGTGCACATTTAGACTCATTCACACACTCAGAAAAACGTTTGGTACCGTCAAAAAAAAATGGTTTGAATCAACCAAATCCTGCAGTTGCGGGTGGCGAACCATATGAACGATTCAATTGACTGCGAGATTTGGTTGAATTACAAATATATATTTATTTCCGACAACCAAACTTCTTCTTGATTGAAAACCCCCCAGAATACTTTCAATTATAATTCCGGTGTCCTGAAACCAAACTTTATTTGAACATACTGAACGGTTGGGTCGGTAATCTCTCCCTTAAAAGCATTTTCAAAATGTATAGTATATGTTTCATATGCCCACATGAAACATGTGTGCATTGAATGAATTGCAGAGCATATTTCAGTCAATACATAATATTTTTGATCAAAGTTCATGTATAGTCTGTACCACTGAAGATATATTTGAAAAGAAAACCCCCCAACGCTGCTATAGTCGATCCAACTATATGTTGGTTTGCCCTGAATGACGGAGTAGGTTCTGACAACTGGTATTATAACATAGTTGAAGCTGCATACACTAAGTTCAATCAATATTGGTTTTACACCAATCGAATAAATGGCAGATAGAGCATCAGCTTAATATGAACCAAATATACATCGAGTCACTCTAATAAAATTTCGATGTGAGCAGATGCAACGTATACATTGAATTGGTAGAAAATCAATTGAATATAAATCATCGAAGAAAGTATTCTCCCTATACGATGAATTATAAATACAAATGGAAGACGAAGACAATAAGGTAAATAGATCCGCTAAATTATGACACAAGATGATTAGTAATTTTTCAATAATGCCTGTTTATTAAAGTACATATTAAAAATACTGCGATGATACAAAAACAACTTTTATTATTGATTAATCTACGTCGATGTACGACTGCACGGTGTCAATTGTAAGATAATTTACAAAGCGCTCTGAGAAAACTACATAGTCAAACTTAAAAGTAATCTGCGTATCGAAAAAAAAACAAAAGAGAAGTCAATAAAAATAATGTGTACAGATAAATAATATTTTGTTCTGATGTATCGAGAATTTCTCTGCAGGCCACATAACAGAAACCATGAGATTTTGTGTGTTCTCGAAGTTGAATTGGCGCAAACAAGTCTTTTTGCTTTACGCAACGCCAGGTCTCAGACTACAGCGTGGTTGCGACGAACTATTAGCGGCTAAAACCGAGTGTCCACGTGGTTGGATTTACCGAATTTAATCAATATCTGAAATTACGGGAGAACAATGGCACGTGCCCGCAAAAAAATCTCAATCGCGATTCCCTTAGCAATCCTTCAATACTTATGCACTTGGTGAACACGCAACGTTAAATGAAACTCACCGGCTTTCACTAAATTTACTATCAACACCCGAGAGACGCCGTACAATGTTTTTCTCGAAGGATAACACGTAGCGTGACAACAATGGCGGACAAAAATAAATGACGATCGTGCACTTTCCTCGAAATGTAGAAACAAGCGATTGAAGTCCCCAATCTATCAAGATGTCTTCTACTTCGCACATTTTTATGTTTTCGATGTAAATCGTCTCACAAAACTTATCACAATGAATATTGTAGTTTTCTGCACGCTCACAGGGGAGATGCACGTCAACAGCCAGAAAAGAAGACGTCACCCTGATGGAAATCCGCTTATTGGAATTCGACAAATAATGTTGAAATCTGTTAAAAAATGTCAGAAACTGTGAAAATGAATAGATTCTAACATAATTTGATGGAATCGTACATATTTTGATAGATTCTGTCGGAAATAATCTATGAAAATCGGACAGAACCTCACATATTATGTTAACTTTACGGAATGTCATAAAATCACAGAATTCGATACTTTCTGTCATCTTTTTGTCAGAAAATGTCATCTTTTAACAAAAAATGATAAAATGAATTTTCCATTTTTTGACATATTGTTGCATCGAAAAGAATGACAGAAAATGACAAAAAATGATAGAAAACGATAATTTTTATCATAATTTGTTGTCACATTTTTGTTGAATTCTGACAGATTTCAGCTGTCATTAAATCACAGAGTTTGATACTTTCTGTCATCTTTATGTCGGAAAATGTCATCTTTTAACAAAAAATGATAAATAAGTTTTCCATTTTTTGACATATTGTTGCATCGAAAAAAATGACAGAAAATGTCAAAAAATGATAGAAAACGATAATTTTTATCTTAATTTGTTGTCACATTTTTGTTGAATTCTGACAGATTTCAGCTGTCATTAAATTACAGAATTTGATACTTTCTGTCATCTTTATGTCGGAAAATGTCATCTTTTAACAAAAAATGATAAATCAGTTTTCCATTTTTTGACATATTGTTGCATCGAAAAAAATGACAGAAAATGTCAAAAAATGATAGAAAACGATAATTTTTATCATAATTTGTTGTCACATTTTTATTGAATTTTGACAGATTTCAGCTGTCATTAAATCACAGAATTTGATACTTTCTGTCATCATTGGTCGGAAAATGTCATCTTTTAACAAAAAATGATAAATCAGTTTTCCATTTTTTGACATATTGTTGCATCGAAAAAAATGACAAAAAATGCAAGAAAACGATAATTTTTATCATAATTTGTTGTTACATTTTTCGTGAATTCTGACAGATTTCAGCTGTTAGTGAAAAGGAGCTTTATTGTGAATAAATTCAGAAATAGCATAAACTACATTTGTATGGAAAATTTATTTTATTCAATATTTATTCTAATTGTCGATTGTACATCCCTGTGGTATAGTCGCTATATATTTTTTTTCGTCGATGTACATTAAAACACACGGACTTTTTATATCTTTAGGTTCACACACAATCAATTTTTCGGTACATTTACATTCCTGGAGATGGTTTATTTCAACTTGCAAATCGCTCAAGGAGGAATTCTTTTTTATTACTATTTTAAAAAGTAAGACCACAGTTTTCACACCATCGTTGGCTGTTTGTATTTGTAAAACTTAAAAAATTTCTCCCATTTCATTGTTATTTAATAAAACAACGGAATCGTTAATTTTCGTACAACGTTGTTCATTGTATAATTTTGTGGAGTATCGATTTTTTTAAATTATGAATTGCAAGAAAGAATTGCATGTTTCATCTGGCTCTCGAAGTAATCTCTTTTCTTCGTCGGTTAAATTACATTTTGTCCCATTTCCGATGAGCACGTGATCATCGCATTTACGATACCGTTGCATATTCTGTTGGTGAAGCCTTTGACAAAATGATTTGACAAAATGATGATTGTATGTTGAATATTTTTTAAGATCTCAACAGTTGCCAAATATGTGTCACCAAATAAAAGTATTATTGAATATAAAGTCCCAAATTTCTTTCTTTCAGCATTTCCATTAAAATTTAGAAAATTATATGTAAATTCCATCAAATATTGACGAATTCTGACAATTTATTATCAGAATCGATAATTAAATGTCAAAATTCATCAGAATATATCATATATTTATAATGCAAAAAGTCAAAAGTTAACAAGTTCGGTCATTATATGACAAAAAATAAAAAAGAATGATATAATTTGACAGATTCGGTCATAATATTTCATGAATGTTAAAGAATTCCATTTCATTCCATTAAATAATGACATTTAATGACGAAAATCTCCCAAAAAATAAGAAAGAATGATATAATTTGACATATTCGGTCATAATATTTTATAAATGTTGAAGAATTCCATTACATTCCATAAAAAAATGACATTTAATGACGAAAATCTCACAAAAAATAAGAAAGAATGATATAATTCGACAGATTCGGATATAATATTTCATGAATGTTGAAGAATTCCATTTTATTCCATCAAAAAATGACATTAAATGACGAAAATCTCACATAAAATGGAAAACTCTTACGACATTATATGACATATTATGTAGGATTCTGACAGAAATTACTGAATTATAACATTACTTTTCTGATAAAATATGACAGATTCTGTAAAGCATGTTCCAATTTCCGGTCAGAAATCATGAACTTTTCACAGAAAATGGCAAATCTCGAAATAATATGACAGATTCTGTCGTATAAATGACATATTCTGACATTATTTCTCATTGAAAGTTGACGGAATATTATCAAATCTGACATTTTTTGTTAAAATCTGACGAATTCCAATAAGCGGATTTCCATCAGGGGAACAGCCAGGAGACGAAAGGGCGATCGTAGCGCTGTTCGTGCATGCATCTGAAACTACACTGATTCGCGATTTCCACTACCCAGTTAACCAAGCATACCATTAGTACAGCATACCGCAAATGTGGCGTACGCTGTGCCCTATAGTACCGGTAATGTACGGGTACTGTAATGTACGGGTACGGGATAGCAGCGTAGTCGTACCTCCACGGTATCGCTACCGTGGAGTTACACTGTACTGCAGTGCACGGTGGCTCCACGGTGGCGATACTGTACCGGTACCGTACTAGTAAATTGGCTTATGATCAGAAAGGAACGGAAGGTTCTAGGCAGGTGGAAAAGGAGGTTAGGAAGCAGGGCAAAGGGGACGGTGTGGCGGAGGAGAAAGGTAAATATTAAACTGCCAATCAAATTTACCTCCCAATAGAACCTGCCTATAAATTCTATAATAAAATTATCTCAATAATTAAACCTCCCCAAATTTAGCCTTTAAAATTATTTTCTTTACATATTTATTCAATCAAATTACCTCCTACACTCAGAAAAAAGATTTATTATGTTCTAATAAATTGGCACATTGGAACATAATTTATTAGAAATTAATAAATGTTTACTCGTATGGAGACAGTTTTTATGTGATTGTGACTACAGCACTTATTCGGCGTCACTAAATATGTTTTTTTACGTGCCGATTTTTCACATCTATTAAAAGCCATATTTAAAATAGAATATTTGAATAAATATTTTCTCAAATCAAATAAATACTACTTTCCAATCACGAAAATCTCTTATTTCGCGACTATGATACTAATGCGCGCATGCGCACTTTGCCCTTCAACGCGACGGGCCGGACAGCAGGCCGCTCGTCAGATGTAGTTCACGCATACGCTCACCATGTAGCTTCTTCCTAAGCCAATGCTTTTGACACAAGTGTCAGTGTTGCGGTTCGGAAGTGAGAAACTCGTAAGTGAGGAATCATTTAAGTGTAAGTGAGAATATAAAGTGAGAAAAAAAAACGTTCAAGTGAGAAAACAATGACGGACCAAATGACACAATTCCTCGAGAAAAAAAACCAGCTGGGGGATTATGAAGAATCCTATTAGATGTTAAGAAAACCGTATTTGTCGGATATAAAACACCTATTTCTTCTGACTTATATTTTCTATTAGATATTAACAAAAATTCTTAGTAAATCTTAAACATAAACTTAAATTTAAAAAATTCTTAGCTGTTAATAAAATCGTAGTAGGCCGACACACGAATAAGAAAACTTATTCGCCGGGAGACAAACTTCTTTGTTCTTAATAAATCTTTTTTCTGGGTGTAAAACTGTCAATCAAATTTACCTCCCAATAGAACCTGCCTATAAATTCTATAATAAAATTATCTCAAAAATTACACCTCCCCTCCTTAAATCAATATATAGTCTTTAGACTTGCCTATAAGCAAGGCTTTAATTATCTATTACAAATATTAGCATATTTATTAAGATTAAATATCAGTTATTAAATTTATAATTAGATGTAAGATTGTTGATTTATTTTCATTATTAAATACAATATTATTAAATTTTTATTATAATAATAAATTTATTATTATTAAATATGAATTATTATAATATTATAATTATATAAAATATATAATTATATTTTAATATAAATATATATATATATTAAAATATAATTTTTAATATTAATATATGACTATTTTCATGGACTAAGTTATTAATAATCTTATTATTTATTTAAATAACTTACTTATTACTTAAATTTTTAAATATTATATATAAAAATTTAATATTAGATATTTATCAAATTTATTATTAATTAAAAATTTATATATAATATCAGCCTGGAGAACGATCTTTAATACCTATATAAGTTAGAACATCATATCTATGTGAAGCATTCTATAAATAGAAGGAAGAAAATAGGATCATTGATTAAATATAATCGTTGGATAAATAATTATTAATAAGAATTAAATTTTTATTATGAATAATAAAATATTTTAGAGGCTTTAATTATCTATTACAAATATTAGCATATTTATTAAGATTAAATATCAGTTATTAAATTTATAATTAGTTGTAAGATTGTTGATTTATTTTCATTATTAAATATAATAATCTATTAAATTAAAAAAAATTATTAAGAAAATAAATATTTTTATTAAATTATAATTTAATGTAAAAAAAAAAAAAAATTTCCTATAAAAATTAAATTGTCAAGAGAAATTTAATTTCTTAAAAAATTATTGCCTATAAAAATAATGAAAATATTAATATGCGGAAACAATTTAATAGGTTAATAGAAATTTAATAGATTAAGAAGATTTGGATCCGGATGAATTTAATATGCGGAAACAATTTAATAGATTAAGAATATTTGGACCCGGATGGATTTAATATGCGTAAACAATTTAATAGATTAAGAATATTTGGACCCGGATGGATTTGATATGGGGAAACAATTTAATGGATTAAGAATATTTGGACCCGGGTGGATTTGATATGGGGAAACAATTTAATAGATTAAGAATATTTGGACCCGGATGGATTTGAAATGGGGAAACAATTTAATAGATTAAGAATATTTGAACCCGGATGGATTCTATATGGGGAAACAATTTAATAGATTAAGAATATTTGGACCCGGATGGATTTAATATGCGTAAACAATTTAATAGATTAAGAATATTTGGACCCGGGTGGATTTGATATGGGGAAACAATTTAATAGATTAAGAATATTTGGACCCGGTTGGATTTGATATGGGGAAACAATTTAATAGATTAAGAATATTTGGACCCGGATGGATTTGAAATGGGGAAACAATTTAATAGATTAAGAATATTTGAACCCGGATGGATTCTATATGGGGAAACAATTTAATAGATTAAGAATATTTGGACCCGGATGGATTTAATATGCGTAAACAATTTAATAGATTAAGAATATTTGGACCCGGGTGGATTTGATATGGGGAAACAATTTAATAGATTAAGAATATTTGGACCCGGTTGGATTTGATATGGGGAAACAATTTGATAGATTAAGAATATTTGGACCCGGATGGATTTGATATGGGGTAACAATTTAATAGATTAAGAATATTAGGACCCGGATGGATTTAATATGCGTAAACAATTTAATAGATTAAGAATATTTGGACCCGGATGAATTTGATATGGGGAAACAATTTATTAGAAATAATTTAAAATTAAATTAATATTATTAATAAATATTAATGCTATAATAAATTAAATATTTTAAATTAATAAATAATTAAATAGAATATTTAATAATATTTATATTTTTTTATTATCTGAGAAATTAAAAAAAAAATTATTTTTAAAACAATTTTAAAAGGAAAATTTTTTGAATTATTTAATTAAAAGTGAATTTGTAAAGAAAATAATTTTAAAGGTTAAATTTGGGGGGATTTAATTTTTGAAATAATTTTATTATAGAATTTATAGGCAGATTCTATTGAGAGGTAAATTTGATTGGTAGTTTTAGGAGGTAATTTGATTGAATGAATTTGTAAAGAAAATAATTTTAAAGGTTAAATTTGGGGGGATTTAATTTTTGAATGAATTTTATTATAGAATTTATAGGCAGATTCTATTGAGAGGTAAATTTGATTGTCAGTTTTAGGAGGTTATTTGTAAAGAAAATAATTTTAAAGGCATATTTTTAGCGCAGGTGAAAAAATTTTATTCCATTGATTTTCCTGTGATATTAGTTTTAGCGCAGGTGAAAAAATTTTATTCCATTGATTTTCCTGTGATATTAGTTTTAGTGCAGGGGAAAAAATTTTACTCCATTGATTTTTCTGTGATATTAGTTTTAGTGTAGGTGAAAACATTTTATTCCATTGATTTTCTTGTGATATTAGTTTTAGCGCATGTGAAAAAATTTTATTCCATTGATTTTCCTGTGATATTAGTTTTATCGCAGGTGACAACATTTTATTCCATTGATTTTCCTGTGATATTAGTTTTAGCGCAGGTGAAAAAATTTTATTCCATTGATTTTCCTGTGATATTAGTTTTAGCGCAGGTGAAAAAATTTTATTCCATTGATTTTCCTGTGATATTAGTTTTAGCGTAGGCGAAAAAATTTTACTCCATTGATTTTCCTGTGATTATTAGTTTAACCGCAGGCGAAAAAATTTTACTCCATTGATTTTCCTGTGATGTGATATTAGTTTTAGTGCAGGTGAAAAAATTTTACTCCATTGATTTTCCTGTGATATTAGTTTTAGCGTAGGTGAACAAATTTTATTCCATTGATTTTCCCTGTGATTATTAGTTTTAGTGCAGGTGAAAAAATTTTACTCCATTGATTTTCCTGTGATATTAGTTTTAGCGCAGGTGAAAAAATTTTACTCCATTGATTTTCCTTGTGATTATTAGTTCTAATGCAGGTGAAAAAATTTTATTCCATTGATTTTCCTGTGATATTAGATTTAGTGTAGGTGAAAAAATTTGATTCCATTGATTTTCCTGTGATATTAGTTTTAGTGCAGGTGAAAAAATTTTACTCCATTGATTTTCCTCTGATATTAGTTTTAGTGCTGGTGAAAAAATTTGATTCCATTCATTTTTCTGTGATATTAGTTTTAGCGCAGGTGAAAAATTTTACTCCATTGATTTTCCTGTGATATTAGTTTTAGCTCAGGGGAAAAAATTTTACTCCATTGATTTTCCTTGTGATT